>BGPR01002477.1:87903-124700 GCA_013235015.1 Araneus ventricosus | reverse complement strand
CAAACTCATCCCGAAGATGCTGTCCCTACTGACCTTGAAATGAGAAATCGTGTGTCCTTTTGTTTCGCTTGATCAAGAAACTGTTACGTAATCACGTGGCGTAACACCATTTGTGCTTTGGGGCGAAACCCTTCCACAAAAAGAGTGAATATTTTATTTCTACTGGCCTGCTAAAAAATGCAAACACTGTCACTTTTATTTCTCGGTGTGTTCGCTATGTGTGGTAATAATGTAAACGTTATAGCCTACTTTTCCTTTCTGTGGAATCTCAGAAAAAATTAAAGAATTCTGGAATGCAAAACTTTTATTGTTTTTATTATTGTTCGAGAGAGTTGTGGGTAAATCAACAATAATTTGTTATTCTACCTTTTAATAGTATTTTATCAACTTATTCGGTAAACAAATATTTATACTTCGGCATAGAGAAAAATGCTATTATTGTTCATTTTTAATGTTATTTCTGTTCACTTTGTATACAGTCGTATTCTGAAATTATTTTCATTTGAGTTTGCTTGTGATTTGAAAGAAGGAATGGAAAACTAAACCCCGAGTTTTAACTCGTGAGATCATGTTGATGGCTTGCAAGGAAAGTAAAAAATACCAAAGTTAAAGTATCTTATAAAAAAATTTTAAAACCCCAATTTGGAATCGAAAATTCTTTAAACATGGTAATTTAAAACTGTTTAAATTAGTTAGCATTTGATGTTTTCATTGATTGATTTGAGTGAACTCCAGCCTTTAATCCTATAATGTATTTTTGCTGTGTGTTTTTTTGCATCTAAAACAAGAGTAAATGTGAATAAATATAATAAATTGAAGAAAAATATTTAAAACTTTAAACTTGAAATTTTTCCAATTAAAATTAATTTATAAAAATATTAATTGTTTAATTTAAATTTGTTTCTTTAAGTGAAAAATATAGAATTTTATTAATTAATTATTAAAAATTAATTGAAACAAAAAATAAACAGTTGTGATGTAAATGTGAAGCATTATATGAATGATAGTGAAATTTATCGAAGACTGACAAGTTAGGCCGGAACCCAACAGTAGTTTCTGATTGGTCCAGGCATATCAGTTCTTTGATTTAAAATACGTCACTTTATTCGGGGGAAAAATTTTCGTTTCTATTTAACTAGTAACTTGTCTAATTTGTAACTTGTTCATTTAATTAATAAAATTTGTCATAATGGATGTTAATAAGTAGAAATGAATCCACGAAGTTTTAAAGACGAACTGGAAATTTCCTTTTATCCATGAGAAGGGGCATTCTTTCCTATTTTGTCTGCAATGTGATAAATTGGAAAATATTTTCTATATGTTATTTTGATTATATTTAGTTTAGTATTTTGATAATAGTTTTATATTATTTGTGTATGTAATAAATTAAATTCATTATCAGAATATGAAAGAAAGTTACCATTTGATTTTAAATTCAAATTAGTTAGTTATATTAAGGGCGCGAAAACATATTTGGGACAAACCACGTGATTTTGAATCAGGGTCAGAAAAGTTCCAAACCTGAGCAGGCACCTCACCCTCCCGACTCCCACACCACACCAGCCGAATGACGTTTCATCCTTTACGACAGATTTAATTTGCCTGAAGCTCGCATATGGTAGATCTTAGATGGAATCGGGTTTCGAACCTGAAACCCTCCGAAGCCAAGACTATCATATCCGAGACCTGATTATAAATTGACGGCCACAGCGGCCGTAAGTGTACAGAAGACAGCTATTAGTTTCATTAAAAACAGTATTAATGTCAATATAAAAATTCGCGCTTTGTAGGCTATATTTCACGTTGCTTTATCCTTTATTTTTCTCTCGTCAAATTAGCTGTAAGTTAATAAGAAGGAAGGTCTGATATAAATAAATAAATTCAAATTTTTTTTCCTCGTGCTCTTCAATTCACACACTGTCATCGCCTTCAAATTCTTATGCGAACGAGTGTCACAGTAACATGAAACATTTTTAAAAACGAATGTTAAATTATTGCTTCGTGATTCTCTTTAAGGGACAGATATCACTTTTGTCTGCAAAGTTCATCACCGTGCACAGAACCGCATATTAAACCAGTTATGCTAAGCTAATGAATAATGGATGCCAAGTTGCATTTTTGTTATTTTCAGTGAAACCTATCTATCGTTTATCTCCTGGGAGGGAGATTAAATAGGTTTCGAAATATACATGCTTACAACCATGAGAACTTCTGATACATATTTGAGCGGAGACATTAATTTTGTCCTATTTGTTGATGAAGCAGTTTGCTTTTCGTTGTGGCGTAAACGCATTTGATAAGTCTGATTTTTAACAGTGCCAACGATTCGCTTGCGCAGGGAAATAATTTTCAAATTGCTCAGCAGAATTAGGTTGCAAGAATTTTCTTTTCTTTTTTTAGTTCTTTTGTCCAAAAAAATGGTTTTCGAGATTTCGATGAATCTCTCGTTTTAGACCTTTCCGAATCCTGGGGAGGGAGACTATTCTGTTTACCGGGACACGACAACTCTAAAACACAAGAAGCTAGACCAGGGACCTTTTTGCACTGAAAAGCCTAATTAAACTTCGGCAGTTGAGCTAAAAGCTGCACAGCCAGAATCTGAAAGCTTATTGTTCTGTAATTATTATTACATTACAAATAAATTTATTATTCCAATGCAAATTGCAAATAACTGGTAAGGTCGCGTAAGAAACTCAAGAAGGCCACATGCGGCCTTAACCCCTTCGCTTACAATGGCGAGTCTGACACGGGCATCGAATTACAGAATTTTTGATATTTAAATTGGTAATAGAATAAAAGTAACAAATAATTTTAAATACAAAAATCACCTGATCACGCTTAAATGTCTCAAGTATCCTTTACCATCTTAAATAGATTCAAATAATAATAAATATCCCAAATGGGTGGTGGCATCTTATTAGGAGGTTAAATAAAATCGTATGCCAAGGGGTTGAGGCCACATGTTCCCCACCCCTGAGCTAGACGAAGGGAATTTTGTCTGTGGTCTCCTTATACCGAAAGTGTGGATATGTGAATGTGTTTGGCGAATTTCGTCAAAGGAAAGAATATATTTTTCTCTCCTTCGGTGTGCATGTAAACACGATAACTCAAAAATTTGACGGCAAGATGTATAAACTTTAACTTCAGAATCATAGGTCTGTATCTATCAAATTTAGAGCAAAATCTGTGAATGGGTTGACTGTCTGTCGATCTGACTATTCGCGTGTATGTGAACCCGCCAACTCAAAAACAAAGCAAACTAGGTAAATGAAATTTGATAAACGGTCTTGAAACCGAAATTGCAGATCTGTATAAAGACCCAATCGGTGTACGGGAAGAAGTTCAAAATGCATATTCGATTTTCTTCACTGCACTGCGAAGTTATGCACAGAACACGATATATGGCACAAGTGTACGAGAAAGTTGAAGAAATTTTCAACAGCCTGGAATACTGACTGGTAGTTTCTTGTGATTCAGTAATTACAATAAATACAGGGTTAGCCTAAATGTTTCATCGAGTTTCAAAGGATTGTTTATTTACAAGTATACGACGTACAAAGACGGGCGATACATGAAAAGATACATACACTCATCAAGTTTCTGGTACATACTACAAATGACCAGGTGCAGCTTTTCCGTATTTGCTTAGGAATGCACGCCGAACGCGCGTAACCGAAGAACACTTCGCATATTCCAGCACACAAAAACTCTTCCCCTGCATTGCCGCCATCTTGTACAGCGCCGCTGCAGGCCTGCCATCTAGCGAGCCACGAGGCGGGCTTTTAAACTTGGGGAGTGTATGTATCTTGTCATATATCACCCGTCTTTGGAGGTCGTATACCTCTCACTACACAATGTTTTGAAACCTGATGAATCATTTAGGCTAACCCTGTACATTCAGCACTTTTTCTGCTTTTTTATGTGCTTATCAGTAAATCAAACTGATTTTATTTCATCAGAACGCCTTGCCACGTCTTCCACAATTTTCGCATCTGTCACTGCTTCATATCCAAAAAATCTCTGCGTAGAGTAGTGAAATGCAGTTTGTGACGGTCCAAGTAAGGAGTCTCGAAATATGGTCATTAATCATCTGATCCTTGACTGACACTTCGCGTCAAAAAACGGATTAGACCAAAAGTGTTCGATATCAGTGTAGAAACCTCTTTTAAAAGAAATTAAAATATCGAAGGAAATGATTAATATCGTGATTGACGATATCAGCTTTATTTGGAGCATGTCTGTACATTTTATTTGTCAGAATCATTATGCGCGATGTAGTTATGAGTAATTTTTTAGTTACTGATTAGAATTTTCATCGTCACGATTGAATTTTTCCTCCGTCTTATATGCCCTCAAACATTCGTCTTAATGCAGAAAAAAGTTTCTCTTTAACTAGGTCTCACATTGCCCTTTTTAAAGGTTTACCTTCTTGCAAAACTAATTTTCGTTTGCGCAATAACCACACGTTTCGTCTGCTATTAGCAGCTTAATGAAAATTTATCTTGTAAAAGTTCAGACTTTCTAAAAGCCTTGCAAGTCGAATTTTTTTGTACTCGTGAAAACTTTCCCGACTTCAATTTTGCTATATAACTTTTTTGACTTCAATTTTGCATACCCTTAGGAAAATGAAAAACGCAAGTATCGGTTAAAAATAAATAGAAATAAATATAGTCTAGTACAATTGCATTGTGGTTAATTTAAATGTTTTAAGTTATATTGATTTTTTTTACTGTAATAATATCGAAGATTTTCATCGATTGGTTTCATATCGTTCTGTTATGGATCCTCAAAATTCTTCTACATAATTGACTGTGGGATCGCAACCCATGGTTTTAAGAAGTCTCAATTTTTATTTACTGGTTTTTTACAAATTAAAATGTTGCTTAAATACATAGCAATTAGGGATGTAACGAAATTCTGCAACTATTCGGTATTCGGCCCTTTTGCCGAATACTAAGCAGGTATTCGGCCCTTTTGCCGAATACTAAGCAGGTACTCGGCCGAATAATATTCAGGTTAAATTTTTTTTGTAAACTTGCTTTTAAATGCACATATAACAAAGAATATTACAAAATTACATTTCAGTACATTTATTATCAAAAAATCTCCCAACATTTACCAATTTTAAGTTGCATAGGTGTTTTTAATAAAGTTACATATAATTTATCGTACAAAGCTTGAAATTATTATGCATTTTTTTTAAAAGTTGTTTTAACTGTATTTAATAAAGAATATTGCAGATTTACACTGTGGTACATTTATTATAAAAATAAATCTAACTTTTATCCAATTTTAAATTGCATAGTGCATAAGTGTATTTAATAACGTGGCATATCATTTATAGAAGTCTGCTCCTTATGGTTTCATATATATTACCAGCTTCAGAAAATAAATGGTCGCTATGTAATGCTTGCAGGTTCTGAAAGATTTTCTTGCTAAATTTGCGTACTTTGGAAATTTTTCCGCATTTTCCCCCCACCAATTAAGTGGACACTCCATCCTGCCTACTAGAAGGGGTTTATTTATTTATTTTATATCAAGATAGGAATTTACTTCTAGTAATTTTAATATATCCAATAAATTTTTTTCTGTGTTTGCCACTGTCATGCAAACAATGATGACTCTTTTATTTCTTTGAAGCAATCCCAAAATGAAGAGTTTGTCATTTCTTATTATTGCAATTAAGGTATTTAAAATGCTATAAATATACATAAAGGTATTAACATTTTTTTTAAACAAGCAAATAATAAAACCCCTATTTTATTTAATCTTACTTTTTTTCATTCAAAATTTGAAAAATGTTTCATTCACAATCAAAAGTGAGATCATTTTTAAAATTTAGTATTTGGTATTCGGTTATTCGGCCAAATCACTATTCGTTACATCCCTAATAGCAACTCATATAAATAAATGAGTATAACGTCTTTAACATTGATCAGACTAGCTTATTTGATTGTGTGGTGACGATAACATCGACTTCAACAAGTGAAATATTTTATTTATATAGATTTTGTCGATACATATATATATTAACATTGGCTAAATTTTCGCCAAGTCACTTCTTGTCGTTTTCATTCGATTCCAGAATTGATTCAATTTACTTGACGTCACCATCACATGGCAAACGTAAGAGTATTACATAGCAACGGATTCGGAAACCCTCCGCGCTTTTGCGCATGCGCTGGGCTGAGTTATTTTCATCAAAATAGGGAGAAAGTGAAGAATGGAAGTGTGTTGTTTATATTTTACTGAGCGTGATCTAGCAAAGAACTCCGGAAATGTGCCCATATGACTCATTGCCTGAAGCCCCTTTCCGATGTAAAATCGTCCAAATGTTGTAGTCTCGGAATCCCTCGCTGAACAGTACATAGCATGTAATTGCTCATAGTCTTAAGCTATGCTGTGATGTCACGTCATCTCTTCACTTTCCACTCAAGATGCGCAAGTGACTCCAACAACTGACTGACAACGTAATTGTCTCCAGTCTGTTGCATACCTCCATCTGTTATCATGAGCCATAATAAATGAAACCTCAGTATACGTTCTTAGTTTTGTACGAAAAAAGTATTTCTGAAATACAGAACATCTAGCTCTCGCAATAAAAAAAAATAATAAACGTGTGTTGATTTCTATGAACAACTATCACCATATCGACATAAATGTAACTTATTTCATTATTTTACTAGCCGCCTTTGGTGACCAGTTTATTCGCCAGGAATATTACTTACATATCATGTTAATTAAATCTCTTATGCTTTCCGTGATTTTCAAATTTGCTGCAGCTATATAAAATGAAATAAAAGTGAAAGTGAAAAGTTTTCTTCGGAGTTATTGTCCGAAGAGAGCAATTTTTATCATAACTTTAAACACTTGGAAATGAATGTGATTAAATGATTTGATGAAACATGGAAATTGGATTGAATTTCATTGCAACAATAAATAGGATTACATATTATAAATCAAGTTTTAAAATATTTTAAAAAAGACTAAACATTTAAGATAATTAAGAAAACATTGCACGAAAACTAAAATGGTATAATTGAAAGGACCATTATTGATTTTAAGATGGCGTAAAAATAATTTTTGTGTGATAATGTTTTCGGAAGTTATGGCGGAAACAAATGCTTAATTTTTAATTAGTTAAAACTTTAACTAAAATTTCAAAAAAATCACTTTTAGGTGCACATTCTTAGCCTCCTGAGTATTTTTATGCCAAATTTGGTAACTCTAGATCCAACGCTCTGTCCTGTAGAGCGTCAGCATACACACATATACTTATACGCCTTTATTATTAGTAGAGATAGAGATGACGACTTCAACATGGAGCTGCGTGTCGAAAAATGTTCATTTTCGGAAAATCCGATTAATTTTGATATTTAAATTCACCTTTATTGTTCAAGATTAAGAACATGGAAATGGAGGTCTCTGTCATAAGCACTGTAGCTACCTCTTTCTAGAAGAATTGATGATCTTCCCGCGTAATCGGATTTCCTTCGGATTATTTATCTGCTTCTTCTACTGTGGCGAAGAAGTTTTCCTTCATCAAAGACGCGCTTATTAAACAGCACATTTGCATGGAACCAAGGGACGAGTTTGGTAGAGGTTTCCTTTCCGAAGTAAGAAGAGCGACTTTCTACTTAATTTCACTTTCGTTATTTCTTGCGGTATTTTAAAGATTTTACGTTGAAATTCGGAAGACAAAAATTCGGATTTTTCTTCTCGAATAAAAGTGTCTTACTGAAAAATGGTTAAATTTTGCGTATGGTTTGTTAGTAATGTTTCTGACAGGATATTAGTGTAGCTATAGAGAATATAAATAGTAATTAAATAATGAATTTAGATAGAACTATTTACCGATTATTAAAAACAATCTTTTGTTTTGGTGAAATTCGTCTTAATGAGTTTGATTGCGTCTGAAGAGTATTTTTTCTGTTCGTGTAGTCTCTGGATTTGTCTTGAAGAATTGTTATGACTGTATCCTATCTTGGAAAATGGAATATTCAGAAAGCATCACGATTCTTCATTATAAAGCAAAAAATGAACTCAATAGTTCAATTATGTAACTGATCATTATTCAGTATTGTTGAAGATACTGCTGAAACGAATGCTGATTCAAACTTATCCTCGAAAAGATTTGCTTCATTTTGATTATTTTCTAGAAATGAAATCGACCGCTGGTTAAACTAAAATAGAATATCTAAACTAACGAAGTTAGATCTTGTTTGGTTTTTCGGATCCTATTTTTTTCCAGTCCAGTTTCAAACCCTAGAAAAGATTGTTTATTTGATTTTGATTATTACTGATTTGAATTAAAGCGATTGTGAAATCAACGGCTAACCAAGTTGATCATATGTGAAGTTTAATAAAAATAAGAGCTAATAATTTTTTTGCGTTTTAAAGCAATATAAGAGCTATTTTGGGAGGGATCTCGTCAACCGGTGGTCAAATGGCGGTGACAGCCTCCTAGCCGTCACACCATCACTTCCGCACTGCACCAGCGGGAAGTGGTTTGAGGGGTCTATTCTGGTACCCCCGGTTGGGTTGGGTTCCGTTGTTAACGTGAGAACCCAACCCAACTCCCAGACCAGAATAGACCCCTGACCCTTTACATCGGATTTCATGTGCACCAGGCATTCATACATGCCTGATACTCGATGAAGTCGAGTTTCGAACCAGGATCTCTCTGCTCCCGAAGCCAAGACATTACCACCTGGCCACCGTGGCTTATTTAGTCTAGGATCCAATCTGTTGTAATCTTCTTTGTAAATTATACCGCTCTCATCACATAATCTCTGTAACAATAATCCTATCTTGAAAAGCTAGAGTTACTTTTATGCATTCTTGACCTGCGTGGCAGCGATAGCTACTCAATTTCAACCTTAGGAATGATACAAAACTCCCAATTCTCTCGTGTATCCTTAATCGTGACGATTACCTTCGTGATCTCCCCCTTAAAACCTACAATCCAATAATCAGAAATCAAATAATGCTTTTTCAGCTGGTGTGTTTCCAATTTTAGATACAGAGTTTCGAGTAACAGCATGAGCACTGTCAGGTTTCCGCCACCCATGAAGTTGTTTACGCGCCGCCTTGATTCTTATCGTTGATGACACCGTGTCACGATATTGTTGCATTACAGCAATTACCTTTATAGCAGTCTCGGCAGTTTGTTTATTATTTATTTACTGCTTAGTAGGTTCCGTGCAATCGATGTGTTCTTGTGAGGAAACATTTGTCATACCTGAATAGACTGTGAGTAAATGAACGGTGGAAAGTTTTTATTTGGGTCCCCAAAATGGATTTGGTGATCAGTAGGCGGTTTTATTTACATTCAGATTTTAGAACAAGATTGTGCTTAAAGGTCTTAAGTGTAGAATGGCGTAAGTCGTCCGTTTCTCATTTTGTGAAACTCGGTGGATTATCTTACCAATTTCCGAGGTGAAAGAGCGTTCACGAATATCTTGATTTTTTCTATTCATAGGCAGTTTTATGTGGATAAGATCTGCATTTTCAAATACATTCTTCTTGACCCCTCTTGATTCTTGTCTCTTTTTTTCCATAGCATTTTTTAAAATCTGTATTTTGGAGGAATAGTGTTGGAACATACTTTTGTCAATATTTCGGATATTCTATATCCATAGTCTTCTAAATAAAGTTAGCGCATATTCTGTAGCGATAAGGCTACAGCCAATGCCATTTGTGTAGTAAAAGAAACATTGTATTAAAATTTGAATATTACGGGAAATATGAGCATTTGTAGTAAATAATGTTTTACTGCGCATACGCGAAATGTAGTTCTATATACTGTCAACGGATGGCATCATCAAAAGCTACTCTAAATAAAACACAAGAAAGGCGCAGTTCGGGTCCGCGCAGTTGATTTTTCGTGAAAACGTCGGGATCAATTCATGAAACAAGTGTTTCGTATTAATATGTAATTTAATTATCAATCTCTTTAATACAATATTTATATAGAGTAGTATAATGGTTTCAGAATAGATAAATCACAATTTTATCGCATGTAGCAAGAGTGTGTGGTAGCTTGTGATTTATCTATTCTGTAACCATTACACTATTCTGTGTGTAAATATTGTATTAAAGAGATTGATAATTAAATTACATATTAATACGAAACATTTGTTTTATGATTTTATCCCGACGTTTTCGCGAAAAATCTACGGCGCGGACCCGAACTGCGCCTTTCATATGTTTTTTATCTCGTTTTCCTTCTCGCGTTCCAAAATATACAGTTTGTCTGTGAAATGAATGGCCGGCTTTAGGCGGGAGGGGGGGGGGGGGGGGAAAGATTCCAACCTTTAATCCAAAATATCGTAGCATGATAATGCTTGATTCGTCTGGCTTATTGATTGCATTGTAACGATTTTTACATCACGCAATTTACAGAAAGAATGCCAGCCTAAAAATATGTTTAAAAAAAATAGAATTTTTTCCCCTGGAGTTTTCGATGTGTCGCATAGTTAAACCAGTTTTGTTTCTTCAACTAATATTTTACGAGATCTGTTAAGAAAAATTCTTAATTTGTAATGAACGTTTGTTTGTCATAAAGTTTAGTATTCTGAAATATTTTGTTTCACATTTCCCTCAATAAGTTTATAAACGATATTTGTTTGTTCGAAAACAAAGTTGAACGAATAAACTGCTTTATCTTTTCACCCCATCCCTTCATGATTTCTGTACTAAAAGAAAATAATTTAGATCACCAGGTTTCAGAATTCTCGGACATTATGCAATTTTTGTGGACACTATCGAATTTCGTTTAATCTAAGTCTAAAACAGGCTACTTTACTTGGCCATAAAGCACTTCATGGTATTGCCTTCTACTGTGCAATGAATTATCACATAAGGAATCATCTGACCTTTGATAAAACCCACGCGAATAGAGGTACTACAGAGACGATTTTATTCAGTCAACCAGCTACGGTTCAGTTACGAGATTTCGGCACTTTTTAAAAAGAACTAAAGAGTTGTTACCACTCCATATGTGTGTGTGAGGATCGTCTTACATGGCACTCATTGTGCTAAAATCCTGTTTTGTGTGACAGGAAATTTCTTACAACAGTAAGAAATTTTCTGACGGTTACTCTCACTCTTTAAGGAAGTTCTTCATTTTTTGAAAGTTTCTAAATTTTTTTTTAATGATATTTCGATGAAATGGCTTGTATGAATTCTGATTCCTAATTCGAAACTTCCGGAATTTCTCTCATTTAAACTTCATCGTTATTTTCAAGCATTTAAAAGTTTTTATATAAATTATTCTGGAAATCAGAAGTATGGGAAAGTGGGGTAAAAATCGGGTATCTATGGTTCGAAGGCCTGTTGGAGCTAAAATAGAGCTTGTCAAATTTTATTTAAATAATCATTGTTTATCGGAGTAAAATATATCTTTCGAGAAAAGTAACAATTTCATTACTTTTTATCTAGTGATTTTTTTTATAAAAAAAAGTCGAACTACCCGGTTTTACCCCACTAGTGGAGTAAATCCGGGTACACATGTTAATGTTATGGGAAATTATGAAAACTCGATTTTCAGTTGAAAAGTTGCAATCATTTTTACTTTATATGACAATTTAAGAATATTAGTTACAAAATTCACATGTAAAGCAGTTGTCTTCTTCCGCGCCACTGCAGCTTTCGTGGGCACAGCTAAGACAGTTTTTTAACCCTTCTTCTTTATTTAAATTAGAAAATACATCATTAAAATATTAAACAATCAACGTCTGATGTGTTTTTATCGTCTTAATCGGAGGAATAATCAAACTGACAGTCCCGGCCTTACGCCACTTGGAGTACCCGGTTTTACCCTGAGTGCAGATGTTATAAGAAACGAAATAGAACCGCGCAAATGGATTAAATCCTTATTGTTTGATAGGGTATAAATCCTCAGAAGATGGACTAAATATAGTTTTTATAACTTTAATGATTTTTAAGTAAGGATAGTTGAAAATCAAACGAAGAGAGTTGATGTCTTAAAACAAGTAATCCTTCACAGATGCAGTGAATTCAACAGCTGCAACATGGCAATATGACTGTTCCTTTTTCTTGACTAGTAGAGTGTAATTCAGTATCTGCTTGCTGGATAGGGAAAATAGTAGCGCCAGAATCAAGTGTACCCGGTTTTACCCCACTCTCCACTACAAATTAACCTGTAACTCAAAATAATATATTAAAAACTATTTTTATATCAGCATGTACTTCATGTGTTTATCCAGCATTTTGATTCCGTGGGATTTAAAAAAATACTAGTATATGGAGTACCTCATTTTTAGGATTTCGACGGAAAATAATTAGGAGGGATTCCAAAAGGAGATCTGCGTTATATAGTCTTGGCTTTTTTGGTTTTAAAAACTTAACATGAATTAAATAGACACTTCGGTATTTAAGCTCAAGGAAGTAAATTACGGATTTTTGACGAAAAACATGCGTAAAAGTTTCAATACCGCTTGTTTGTTTTACTCATTAGTAGATCGGATTTTCTCGCAGAAAAGTTTCAATACCGCTTGTTAGTTTTACTCACTAGTAGATTGGATTTTCTCAGCGAAAAGTTTCAATACCGCTTGTTTGTTTTGCTCATCACTAGATCGAATTTTTACATAGAGATTTCAGATACTGTTCTTGTCGATCCACATATATTATCAATGAGTGTGCCGTTAATCATGGTGAAGCCAGCAGGAGTGTTGTCCCTTCGATTTTTTGGTATACAATAAGGCGCGTTTTATGTTGTTTAGCTCCGTTGTTAGTGAAGAAAATCGAGTGTGCATTGTAGACCTCTTCCACTTGACTCATTGGTTCCAAAATTTGGTACAGACCTAAAATTTTGAGGTCAAGACCATTTAATAAATTTAATTTATGAAGCTTGTTGCGTTTCTGAGTTATCCCGTTCACGTACACACGGATAGACAGGCAGAGTCAGTCAACCCGTTGACGGATTTGTTTCAAATTTGGGCACAAATTCACAATTCTGGTGTTATAACCATATGCCAAATTCCATTCTTGTAGCTCGTTCTTTTTTTGAGGTAGCGTGTTGGCAGATGCCCACCAACCACCCCCTTTCGGACTCGGCGAGGTCTAAAATGTGGGGATTCGTGAAAATCTCGAATTTGAATTTTTCGACTAATACAATATTTTCCCGTTGTATAATACTTCGTATACGGGAGCATAGAGAAAAAGTCCTTTTTTATAGGAAAGTTTTTAAATCCTTGGGTGTAAATCTAGTTAAAATTCTGTACAACCAACGGAGCATCTATCCATATTTTCTTCATTAAAGTGTTCTTTGATACTAATAGAATTTCTTAAATTGTGAGTCGCGACGTCAGTTGGGATAGCTTCGTATAATTTTGGGGTCGTAAAAACCTTAACTGAGTATTGTTCATTCAGGTTCTCCAATATTTATCAGCAAAAATATTTAAGGAGTTCTCTTGAGGAGTACATTATTCAAATTTTCTGAATACATCAGTTTTTTTTAAAGTGAACGCCTCTTGTGTATTACTGTTTCTTATTTTCGAATTTTAATGTCATGCTATGATTTTTAGTACGAAGATGCTGTTGTTTCCTACTTAGGATCTTGAGAGGGAGACATTTAACCTTGTTATGCTCTATAATAGTCGCATATACCGATTCACTTTCACTAAATTTTATAATAGTTTACAATGTACCAATGTAGTGGACCGAAAAAGTGATAATATTTTCATTCAGTAAAACCACAATGGTGTTTCGTAGAATTCCCAACCGCCAAACATTTGTTCTGTTAAGAGCGAGGCCATTAATTTCTACTCTAATGCTTTTTTATTGCGTCGAATTAAGTTATATGTCTTCCACGAAACCTAAATGATTATTATAGGAAGCAAAAGAGGTGGGGTTGAACCGTTGAATTACGCACATGTCTAACCGTCAATCACGCAACACAGCTGTCGATTTTGAAACCGCGCCAAAAGCTTCGCATTCGACTCAAAACCAGATTTTGTCACAGATAACTAATTAAACGCAAATTACATCCCCCCCCCCCCCGATCATCGTAGTGTGGAGTTGAATTTCATGAATAAAAGAACTTCCGTTTCAAAAATTACCGAACCGTAGGCTAAGGATTAGCTTCCAGGGGGACAGAGAGTCCAGCTGAAACCATGTAGGATCCTTTGTTTCAATCACTTTATGCAGTTCCAGTGTTACTTTGTGTGAATCGGGAGCCAAACTGGCCTAAAAAAATCCAGTTTACCTTGATCCTTATAGAGGAAGTGGTGTCATGATATTGCCCGATGTTGCTCTTTGTCTGTGTGCGCGCATGCGTGTTCTCTTAAAGTTCTAATGATTCACATTAGTGTTAGTATCTTGTCAATGCTGTAGGCTGACAGTTTCGAGTCATTATGTTGCTTGGCGACCTTCGGCAATGGGTTAATTTTAGATAGGTTTTATGGATTTTTATTCGAATTAAAACGTTTCATTTGAGTTGATGTGACTGTGACATGTTTTCTCGTCGTGTTTTCTAAAGGTAAGCTTGTTTGAAGCTGAAAAAAGAAAAAAAAAAAAACGATAAGTCGCATGTCAGAGATAAGCGACTTTATGTTAGAGGAATAAATAATAAGCGTATATAATTCCACTTCTTGTATCATCAAAATCTTCGTGAATTTCCCACTGTATATTTCTATAATAGACCCTACCATGCAACTACCCTTTAATAAAGTTTAGATGAATGCAGGCAGGTGGTGACTTTTTCCCGAGCTTAATGCACCATTCTTTCTATGGTGACAACTTATGGCTTGTATGGAATTTTTTTTCCAGGAACTGTTGCATACAAAAGAATGGAAATTTCGTTTAATCTTTATTAAAGTGACTAGATTTTTCCGAATTTACCCCGGTACAAAGAGTTGGACAATAGACTATCCTGGCCCAATTCGACACGTTTGGTCACTTTAGATTGACACTGAGAATAGCATAGTCTACTTACTACGTAGTGGAATTCAATAAATTCATATATCCTACAATGCTGAATTACTATTTATGCTCTGAAACAGGGTGGCCGTATAGTAAAAGTTGAAAGGAAAAAATCATCCGCGACCAATTCATTCTCAATTGGCAAATTTTTATAACATTCATATTTATTCAAAGGTATGTTATATCGTAAAACTAAGCAAATCGAAAAATTATGGAAAAAGGTTTATCACATTTTCATGCATTAACACATACTGTCATTTTTAAATAAAATTTTTTTATTTTATACAATATATAACTACAGATTATGCATCTTAAATTGTAAGTACGGACTTTATATTTGATATTTAACTAAAATTCGGTGACCACCGCGCTACGACTGATACAGTTACTGTAAATTCTAAACTAGGTTCTCTCTATCCCATTATTCAACAAAATCGCCATTGCAAATTGTTACTTCTTGTTAAGTTAAGATTCTACCATTCTTCCAAGTTTTTATGATTAAATAGGCGTGATACGTAGTTAACTCAGACTTCCTTTCTAATAGCCACATTAATAAAAATAAAGCATTTTGAGAATCTTCGGGATTTGGTTTTGCAAATAAGTCAATTAATTGTTTAGAATAATTTCACCCAAACAATTATTTTATCATAGGCTTTATAGATGATACCGTAGTTGCGTAGTTAATTACCGTAACTACAATTTTCTGTATAGTTTTCCAAAGAATATGCTTATTTCACTAAGTATCCTGATTATATTAAAATTTTATTTTTAAATGGCAATCAGGACAATCGAAACCGGTCTTTCTAATTTCTATCCAACGATCCAATTGCAAACGTAGTCTATGTATTTCTTTCATTAATTTATGCAATATTTCATTATTACTGGCCGAAGTGTAAACAGAAATATCGCAGGTTTTCTACAAAAAAAAAATGTTAGATATGCGTTCAACTTCTGTATCTCTTCATTTGTATAAATAAATTTAAATGATAGGTTTCATTGTGCAATTTTTTTTTTCACGCCTGAACTAGTCATGATCTTTCTTTCTTTGTCTTTAAATGACGAATCGAGTGAGTCGTTCCATTTTAGAGAAAAACTTTTACTTTCTCTTCGATGATTAAAAATGGCTTAAAACTTTTTATTTGTTTCGGTGGTGATGTAAAAAGATTTAAGCGATGTGTTTCGAGATCAGATGTTTAAAGTTTTGTTTCACCAACTGATCACGGTTAATCTAATTATCTGGTAACTCAATCTAACAATGGAGTTCCTAGAAGATTACGATGATGTGAAGAAATATTCCACAAAATAAGCAGTTAAATAAAGTGACCAGATGGGGCTTGACTCTTCATCCCGAAATGAAAAAATCGGATTTGAACAAAATTTCCCATTTTTGGTTTTAAATAAGTTATTCATATTATAAATTTTTTTAAAAAGATTAATTGTATCTAATTTTTAAAAAAATTGCTTCTGAAGAATTCTTCTTGCTGTGTATGGAAGCTGGTCACCCTTTTTTTTCGTAAATAAACCCAGTAACTTAACGTAATTCCTTTGTGTATTATTAAATTCACCCTGTGGGGGCACATGCTATCATTGGAGTAAATGGCAAAGTAACAGACGTCCCGGTTTTCAGTTTCTTACATAGTTCCCAGTGTAGACAGTTTCCCAGTTTTGGCTTGATACCCTCGTCCCGAGTGGAAGTTCAGAAAATTTGGTCTCTAGATTGACGCAATATTTTAAGATGTTTAATTACTTCATCACTTCCATGATGATCATCACATTTATTGAGCTGGTTGAAGGCTGAATATCGACATCATCTGTACATTACTGTCACAGATTTATCTAGATCAATTTATTATTTTTAATCGTATGGAATTTTCAAATACAGATGGTAAATCTAGGTTGACTGATTTAACGATACCTGCCTGTACACGAAGACAAAATGTCACTTATCGTATTCTACAGGGCCTCACTTCGTTCACAATCGATTGGTTTTGTATGGCTCTGGAAACGTACAGATGACAGGGAGTTTTTATTGACACAAAGCAGCGTCAGCTCACTTATTCCCATTCTGTTCTACGTTATGACATCGACGAGGTAAATGTTTACCGTTTCCATCTGCGCAGTAAACAAACGTCTCCTATAAAAGACATCGTTATTTGGTATTTGCGTTCTCTTTGTGCCGTTAGGAGTGACGCCATTGTTCCCGATTTATTCCTTTTTTTTTCTATTCCTTCGCAACGGCATGAAGATATT
Organism: Araneus ventricosus; assembly: GCA_013235015.1. Lineage (NCBI taxonomy): Eukaryota > Metazoa > Arthropoda > Arachnida > Araneae > Araneidae > Araneus > Araneus ventricosus. The sequence goes on along the minus strand of BGPR01002477.1, from coordinate 107,504 downwards.
AAAAGGGTCATTGGACACGCAGCCCAACGGTTTTTTAAATTTTATTTTATTTTTCTCATTATCTTTTTCAAACGGAAAAAAATGTGTTCTCTGTATATCCGTTTCTTAGCCCTATTGCATTCAATTTTCAAATGAAATTTTCCGTATTTGAGAATGGACTCTTTTCTCACTTAAAAACAATTTGTTCATTTTGAGTTTCTGAGAAATTCAAATCTTCATTCCCTTGGTGTGAAAATGACACTTTTGTTCTTGAGTTTTACTCATGACAAAAGTAACTGCGCATGTCATCAAACATCTAATTGCAGGTTTACTTTATGCTTTTCTTCTTGAAAGATGCTCAGTGGAAATTTTTTAAAATCCAAAATTTAATGCCGCAGTTAACGCGTTTCTCGATAGCATAAATTAACTCTATTCATTCTAACAAATCTGCACTTAAAACGGTTATTTAAACAAGGAACAAACGAAACTCTTTGGTACGCGCCTGTTAAGCTTTGCATTCATCTGCACGCCATTCCATTTCTTTTGTCCCAATACTGGTTTCTTCCCCATCCATTCAAGTCGAAAAATGAGGCACGTCATTCACGGAGGCTCCAAAGTTTGTTCTGAGACAAGGTTCAAAGTCGCAGAATTCTACCCACCCTCCCACCGCGGTAGATTTCGAGTTTCATTTCTACCCTCGACGCGAGGTCTCAATGTAGGCAGATCCTTTGATGTGCCGCTACCCTCTAATCGAGGCCCCAAATTGGAATCGGCGCATGAAGTGTTGGATTTTGAGTTCGTTTGAATTCCAGCATTGCCATTCCGCTATTCCAATTTCCATCGGTTTTTAAAACTGACGATTGTTTTTTCCTTCCCGCGTTCCAAAAATTCTATTTTATAAGAGATGTGAATGGCCTGCTCTACATTGCATTCTAACATAATCTCAACTAATACACTTGTCATTCTTGGCTTGAAATATCATTTTCATCTTAAGTTAATCATTAAGAAGCTTCATCAAGATGACTTAACTAACGATCACGTTTCTTCATCCTTACGCATATGAAAGGTATACCGCGTTCTGAAAAACCTCACTCAGTGATGTATTTTATAGAATTCTGGCTAATATCAATTTTTTAATGTATAAAAAGTATAATTATTGTCAAGATTATAATTTCATTGTACGTAAATCATTATGGAATAATAAAGTTGTGAATTATATATAACAGATGCTCCTTGCCATTCCAAAAATATTACGGTTCGTAAATCATGCAATGTTGGTACTCAAGTAAATGTTGCGTGTTATATTTTGTAAACAAAAATATTGTTGTCATGAAGGAGAAAAAAAAACAAATATATGAATCTTTAGAAAATTATTATTCTGTTAAAATCAACCATATAGAGAATTAAAGAGTAAGTACGTCGTTAAATACATTTGAAACGATTGTTATATAATTTTTGTTCCTTATTTTTTAGAGGGATTGCAGATTTATTTCTTCGGGTTTTTTCCTCCTTAAAAAGCATTATATATGATTAATGTGACCATACGTCCCGTTTTTTGGTAGCCTGTCCCGTTGTCCCCAAGCACACCTTCGGGACTCCCAAATGTCCCGTTTCCAGAAACAGAGCAACCCTCCATAACAATTCCAAACAAGAAGAGGCCAAAAATTAAAAAAATTCGACGGTAATGTCTAGTAGCCCGGCTATGACGGAGCATGCGCTATACGTCTCACACATATGCAAGTTGGTCAGAAGCCTCCTATATCGCACTGAGTTCTAACTTCATTACATCGCATGAAGTGACAGAATGAAACACTGGAAATATTTAAACCGAAAGTCGTTGGGTGGAACTGTTCAAATACTTTCACGCCAATAATCTGAATCATACGAACTTTCGTATAATTATTGAATATATTATAAGCCTTCCCGGCACTGATGCACCGTAGAAAGGATATTTTTTCTTACGAATAAGTTATGGACGAGCTAGAAAACACAATTGCAAGTCGCAATTTATAAAGCAAAAGTAAATTTTAAGAAATCCTACCAAGAATTTCAATCTTATTTTAAATCAAAACCAAATATACTGCAGCAAAAATGTGTTCTTCAGAAAATTTTAAGACCACATGAATTATTTATTTTCTCGTGTTTATTCCTGTTCTTTTCATTAACCGCTTATCTTAACAGCCCGAGAATACTCGTGCATCGAATTATCGCATTTTTGGTCTTAAAACTAAAATTTAATCATTAATTATCTTTAATAATTTTACACAAAAATTACCTAGTATCCATAAACATCTCAAGTATTATATGCCTTCTGAGATGAATAAAAACGACAACCGCTTTCCAAAACAGAAGGGACCATCTTATTAGATAGCAAAGAAAATTATTAAGTTAAGTGGTTAATACATAGAAACTGAAAAATATGTGTTTTCTTGAATTCACATAATATTACCTAAAAAATAAAAAACGTCCCTTTTTGAGGTAAAAATGGTCACTTTATATATGACCAATCCTTTCGCCCTTCCCTCACCCTGCCTACAAATTTCATTACTTGGTTATCTGTTGGATGCAGTTATCCTACACTTTAGTTTCACTTGAATTGTTTCATATATATAGAATTTTTTAATCGATTTTCTACTGAGTTCTGAAATTTTGTACACTTATGTATTCTCCATAAATACGCAGTTTTAATATTTTCAGAACTTACTTATCAATTAGTCGTTTAATTTAATTAAATATTGATTTTGTACGAGTGGCGCCATTAGGTAGTGAATTTTCGAAAAATTGATTTCAGTATTCCTAAGACTAACTAGTTAATTTTAAGAAATTAAAGACTAACAAGTAGCAAATAATTTAAATAAAAAAATTTACTTTTTAATGCACTGATAAGAGTGTATTTTTAAAATTTTTTTATTAAATTTATTTTTAATTTTGTTATTGTTATTTATTTTTCTTAAATTTTATTCGAGGTTCTCCATCCCATATATCGTCCCGGATTCTAGAACGCACCTGGCTGAAATTCAGAAAATCCTTTCACTTCAATTCCTTTGAGTGCATGAACAAATAAAGCTTCTTATTATTCCTCAGGTGTCGCGATATTTGGAGACAAATTGTCGGTTTTTTTCTTCACTTTTTTAACGAAAGCAAGGGTAAGAGCTCTCATCCTTAATCGCTTGCAGTACCGTCCATGTGTATTGAGGGCAACAGATGTAATTTCTCTCGTGTAAGGATAGTCATTATGGGATATTCATACGAGATTCAAACGTCAATTATATTTTTTTCCCCCTTCTTATCTTAATTAAACTGTATAAGTACCGGAGGTGTGTTTATTCTCCACAGAATTTGTACATACTTTCGAATTGGTTATATCTGCCGTGTTTGTTTTGATTTCTTTGTCCTTGAATAAAGTCCTTGACACTTGAATGATTTTATGTAGCACTCTCTTCTTGCTATATATAAGCATGTAATTATTGCTTGTTATTTTCACTTATCAAACTATTTTCTTCTATATCACGTGGAATATTGACTTGCAGAGTAATGCACGTTGAATGATAAGAGTTGAATAAGGTGTATGATCATTTTGATGCACTTGAGATGCTTTAACAGACTAATAATAGGTTACAGGTTGAATTCTGACAATATGAAACTTTTAAACAGTCAACAGTTTAGGATTACGTGACTGACATTTCTATCCGTTGGAATAAAATTACAACTTATTATACAGATTACTTAGTTATTAAATATATAACTTCGTGGTTGCTTGTTCATAATGTTTTAGTTAAGTAAACTAGTTAGTCTGCATTAACAGAAAAAAAATTTTGATCATTGTACATTATATCACTAAAATGATTTAAATGATGTCGAATTGATGATGAAATATGTTGGCCTTTTGTGATGGCCTCTAATGTAAAAATTATTCGGCGTCATGTTTGTTGTTGCACTTCTTACGTAGACTTACGTCTCTCCATAGTGGTCTAATGGTGTCTTGAAAGGAAAAAGTTATGACGCTTTTCGTGGTATTTTTAAACGCTTATAGCTCCGCAACCAAATAACATAGAGAGTTGGTTTTAGTTTCATTTAACAGAGAAAGGTAGACATTGAAGATTGCAAAAAGAACTTTAGAATTTGGAATTACGGTTTAGTCACAGTCGAGCTGCAAAGTTGGTTAAAATCACTAAAAATTTTGATGGCGTCGCAGCGACCGATGCGCGCGCACGCAGACTAAGGCAATTCAGTGATCGATCTGAGTTCACGCGAAATATTACTCAAGAATTGTTGAATTACGTCGAATTTCGTGCTAAAGTTAAAAGTTTATATCTCCGCAACCAAATAGCATAGAGAGTTGGTTTTAGTTTCATTTAGCAGAGAAAGGTAGACATTTAAGATTGCAAAAATAATTTTAGAATTTGTAATTACGGTTTAGTCACAGTCGAGTTGCAAAGTTGGTGAAAATCACGAAGAATTTTACATAGATAGAATCACATAGTCACAATATACTAGAGAGTTAATATTCACATAGAGCTACTTTAGTCACAGTTGAGTAATGTAAGTTAGTCTACGCCCCTCAATCCCAGCGGCCGTTTCGCAGAGACAGCCTCCCGTCGAATTTTTTTAAAGATTATTATGCGATGAAATCAAAATTGTGACATCTAATGATATTTTTAAGCGCTTTCCTTTTCTTTCCTGTAAAGCTATTTTTATGACTAGCTAAAGTGCACAGCTGTAAATGTCACACGGGGTCCTATTGATCGTATGGATGCGATTTAAGATCGGATAGTGGGGAGTTCGAGAGCCAATTCTATAGGATCAAATGTACATACTTTGGGATGGATTGGAAGTTTTGAGAGTGGGATGCCGGCGCAACGGATAGTGGGGAGTTCGAGAGCCACTTCTATGGGATCAAATGTACATACTTTGAGATGAGTTGGAAGTTTTGAGAGTTCACTCTCAAAAATTTCCGTAATTTCAGGGCCACTGCCCGTAATTTTTACGGTCACCAGCCACTTTTCCCTTTTTACGGGCATAACCCGTATATTGTTGTAGGATATTTTCCACTTTTAAGGTCAGATCCCGTTCTTTTATCACGGACGCTTTTCATTGGTCAATCAGGATGACGTACCAACCATTGAGCGGGAAATATTAAGAAGACACAGAAAAAGGATTTAGAAACGGACGCCATGTCGTATTTTTTTGGACAATCGAAGCGAGAACCCTGACTTGCTCAAGGAAATTGTGGATCAAGTATTTATTAATTAGAAGGTAAGAATAAGTACCCCCATTATTCTTTAGCTTTTTGTTGTTTCTTTAGTTTGTTGTTTTATTTTTAGTACTTCCTTATTTCAAACGTAACGTGCAGTGGACTGTTTAGTGTTTACCATTAGATGTTAGATTTCTGTTGTTCATATTAAAATGCCAAAATTGAAATATTACATAACAGGAGCGAAATAATTTGTTCAGAAATAGATAATTGCTTAACATATGTGTTAATTTCTCGCTAATGTTTTATTTGTTAAAATATTTTATGAGACAAATTTGAAAATTTCCGTAGCAAAAGTTTGCAAATTATATTCTGAAACCCTGTTATACTCTTTCTTTACAATAATTTCGATTATTAGCATTCTATAGTAATTCAATATTTCAGTAGTATCTTCAATAATTCAGTATTCTCAGTATATTCAATAACTCAGTATATTCAATAACTCGGTATTCTCAGTATATTCAATAATTCGGTATTTCAATGCATTGGTGTGTGTACAAATTATAAAATTTTGAAACACTCGATGATTTTTACCTTGGGCTAATCAACCCTCATCGTTTGAATGAGTATATTTTATGCAGATTGTGATTCAACATTATGGAAGTGTGATTGATTGATCTATAGTAATAAAAAAATTAATTTCTGTTTTGAGTTTTGTGTGCTCTTTATGTACCTGCAGCAGTAGTTAAACTATTTTTCAGGAGATTTTTCTCAAATATGTTGAAAGCACTGTAAAACTGATTTTAATAATTCATCGGGTGAAATAGATCAATTGCTATAGAACAATCACACTTTCTATTCACACATTAAATTTTATTTATGCATACATACATTCTATATATCTGTGTGTGTTTCTGAGTATGTATATGCAAATATATAAGGTAGATGACTGTTTAAAGCATATTAAATCATACTTATACTATTCTTTAGCCAATTTTATTGGCTTTCTGCTAGTTATAAAAATTTTCTGAATATTTTAGATTCAGTTATGAATTTTTAAATAAATTAACCCAATTTGCACCAGTTTTGGCCACATTAATATTATATTTTTAACAGACATTTTAATGAATTTTAAGTAAAAATAAATCGTTATGAAATATTTATTTTAGTACATTATTTTCTGTTATTTTAATTGTTATTTTTTTGATGAATTTATAAAGATATATAATAAAATTTACCTAAACTGATTTTAGCTGCAGATTTCAGTTTTAAAAAAAGAAACAGGAATGCAGAAAACAATAATTTAATTTGATTGATAAAATACAAACTATAATTTTAAGCTATATATACTCGCAAATTTTTTTGATACATTGCAAAAGCATAGATTTTAAAAAAATCAAGAATTTGCATTATTATACTCGCTAACAATATCCACAAATATGTATTTTTATAATTTTTAATTGCAACATTAATCAAATTCATCAGAATCATTCTTAAAATTAGAGCAACCCATGCATATAAAAGAATATTCCTCATCACTCGAGTCGGGTTCCTCAAGTTGAAATTTTCTAACATAAATGTGAGGTAAATGTTCAAAATGGAGATGTTTTTGACATTCCATTTTGAATGGCCTTAACTGCATTACCAACTTTAGATGGCGAGTAGCAAATTTTTTTTATGGAAATGCTACCTGCCTTCTTATTTTTAATTGGAGCCATTACTATGTAAAATGAAAACAAACAAAACTCAATTAGTTACTTTTATTTCAGAAATAAAGCTATATCAGTTGCTTCTCATTTTAGAAACAAAACTAAATCAGTTGCTTTTATTTTAAAAACAAAACTAAATTAGTTGATTTTATTTCATCCAGATATTCTTAAATTTATGTAATGGCTCAAAACACAATAATGAAGTTATGTGGCCAGAACTGGAATATGTAATGTTCCACATTTGGCCACCACCCATTTAATCTTGAAAAAAATAATTAATTTTGATATGAAATCAGAATAAAAAGAAAGTTTACCTCATAAATCGCAAGGGTAATAAGTTTTAGATTAATCATTTTATTCTGAGAGCTTGATGATGAAAAACTTCAAATACTTGTTCCTTAACAAAAACCGTAACAGTTGCGAGTATGCAATACATGATCATGCATTTAATTTTTTTAGAAGTCGCATGTGTGAGAAAAATAAACCAATCAGATTGAAAATAGTAAAATAAGGATTGTTTGAAGTATTGGAATGCTTCTTATTAGTTAATTTGAAATTACTGGTTAATTATTGGACACGAACAAAAGAAAGATATGACTGGAGTTGTGTCAACATTTTAGGTAATTAGTCATTTGAAGGAATTAAGTTTCCATTGCTATTCAATGAGTTGGCATATTTTCATGTTTGTGAGCCTGGATTGCCACCTTGCCTTGGCCACGACCTTTCTGAAGGAATCGTTTCATATGATTTGGCATTATTTGTGAAATATTTTATTCAAGAAAAAAATGGTTATCTTACAAAAAAATTAAATTTTATAATTTTGAAATTTTCTTATTTGGGAAATGAGTCGAGAAATAAGCCCAATGAAATAAAGGCAAATAAAAATAAAATAACTGTCCATCCATGCAGCCCAAGATAAACCTGGAGTTTAGGGTGTGTACTATTTTCTCGTCAATTTTCTTTGGAACATATTTATTTGACGTTGCCAAATGCTGTTTAGGATGCACAGTAAGTTATTTTTAGATCTCCTGTGTATTCGATGCCTGCAGCATCTCAAAACGAGACATTGGGCATGCAAGTGTGCACCAGGCAATTTTTTTTAATTTAAAAAAAACATCAGCGGCTTCACTTTCAGCAAAGTGGGCCCCTCGTAGCTTCGCTTTTTCATTGAGAAACGAAACACATGAGGAAAGCACGATGTCTGAAGACAATGAAACGTAGCAAGGGAGCTGTTTCCAGAAAAAACACTCCTTGTTAGATATTTGGAAGCTATAATTAGCAACACAGAGAAAGAGAATCAATAAATTAAATGAACGAAAATCTTCAGAAGAAAAGCAAACGGTTATTGAAAAATATCGTTTGGTAAATGAAGTATTATTCAAATTTGTACGTCGACCAATAGAAATGAGGTGAAATTAAGGGCATGCGCCGTAGACCTGTAAACAAATCACTGTCGGCGCATGCTCAAACGACGTCGAAAAAAATTTCAACTCGCATCCAAAACAAATGTTCTGTCACACTCTTCTCTTGGCGACAAACAACTGGCGAGCTTGCAGGAAATGAAGTGAGTACACACTCTAAACTCCAAGTTAACCATTTTTATTATAATGTACTAAACAAACAGCTCCAGATCAGCACACATCTACATGCTCAGCTAACCGAAATGAGCTCAAACATATGTTTACTTTATATTTTTGAGAAGCTCCCGTCAACTATTGCATTATCTTCGGATGAACACTTGCATGCAAAATTTCAGCTCAGTCGGTTGATGGGATGTTGGGGGAAATCTTGTGCAATATTCAAATATTAGTTAGCTTATCATTTAATGATTTGTTTTATGATGTGAAGTAATTTGTTGTTCTAAAAACAGTTTTCTATGACTTTTCAGCATGGAAAGCATAGAAGACATTGGACATCCAACCAAGAAAACTAATTGATGCCTGGAAACAATTAGGTATGTGTATTTATAAAAAAAATTATAATATAAACTAAATTTGTTTTAAATATATTAAAGCTATAAATTTCAAAGTAATTTATTTTTTTATGTTTAAACATTACACTGTATTCTAAAATATATTTTATTATTAAAATAGCCTTTTTTACATGAGGTGAAAAAAAAAATTAATTTTTTTGGGTAGGTAATAGGCTTAATAATTCTTGTCAGTTTTTATGTTTATGGAATTTTTGAAACATGTTTGTACCAGTCATAGCTTTTACATTAAACAGATAGCCAATAGTAAATTTACTTTTTGACGTCATTACCATATAACCTATGTCTTTTTCTAAAAACATTTTTTTTTTTTCCCCGGTACACAGTGGAATCTCCCTATAACGAAATTGTTTGGTTCCAGTTGAAAAATTTGCTATAGAGAAAATTTCGTTATACGGAGATTAGAGATTTTTGCAGTTATTTAAATAAATGTTATAAACCTTTTAGTAAGGTAAGTGCTCCAGTAGTGGGCCACGTACCAGTAGTGGGCCACTTGAATTTTTAAGTTGAAAAACAAGAAATTCCAACATTCCAATGAAATAAGAGATATGCCTCTGGTAGGCTGAAATCCTTATCAACTAAATACCAAAGGCACAGCTTTTATTTCCTGTTTAGTTAGGAGCTAGAAAGTTTGTTGCTGAAGTTGGTCTCTGAGAGAAGCATTTTTAGCTTATTCTTAGTGACTTCCTTAAGACGTAACTCTTCATTCAACTATTTTTTAGCATACATTCTATTTGTTTTTAAAATGAATTGTTATTGATATTATTTGATTATAGCATGAATGTATTATAAGCTATCTTTAAATTAAACAATATTGATAATTTATGGATAGTGAAGGGTGGCCCACTTTTGGATCAATGTTTTACTAAATGCTCCAGTAGTGGGCCTAGGAAGGCCAGTACTGGAGCACATGCTTTTGCTCAAAATAGACTGTTTTGTGATGTTTAATAAGAAGGTTATATCTTGTAAAGTCTTTTTATTTAATTAGATTTGCTTTATTTTTATCAGAACCAGTAGTGGGCCACATGGCCCACTTCTGATACACTAATGGTCCACTACTGGTACACTAACGGAACATTCTGATCAATTACTTAAATAATAAATATTTTATAGTACTGTTGAGGAAAAGACTGATATTCAAGAATTAGTTGGGCTCTGTAATGAGGCAGACAATAATAAATATCGCATTGCTGGACCATTGAAAAATATTCCATCACCATTTAAAAGGGCTCTTTTCTGGCTTCAGAGGGAAGATGATGACAAAGATTTATTCAACATAAAATATCAAGATTTAATATCCATAATGCCCCAAATAGAACTTAAAATGAAAGATCGATAATTAGCATATACCTTTAATAAAAAAATTGGCTGTTAGAGAAAAAATGTAAATCTCATGTGACTAGAATCTATAAATAAAAGATTTCACCTATATCAAGCCATTTTTATTGCATTTTTTATAGTGCATAATGTTAATATATTGTTATTATTACTATATATAATGCTTTTATTCTTTTTTCTTGGGCACAATTGACAAATCTGGGTGGCCCACTTTTGGTATGTCCACTACTGGTACATCAAAAGTTTGCTATGCCCACTTCTGGTGCATAGGAGTGATCTAAGTTTTTAATTTTTAAAAAATTATATTACAATTATTTTGATATTTCAGGTGATTATTATTTTAGATAAAAGTTTGAACAACCATAAAAAAATAGAGATTAGCGAAACTTCTCAAAAGTTTAGATGATAATTGAGGAAATACCCTTAAGTGGCCCACTACTGGAGCGTTTACCTTATATGCGATAAGTTCAAAAATATTTAATTATGACTTTCAATTAAAAATGAAGTAATATTTATTATAAATTTGTTAAAATTATATTATTTTTTATTGTGTAAATAAAATGCTGAAAAGTGAAGTCAATTCACCAATTAGAGAATAATATGTACTAGTATGGATAAACATAAAATGCGTATGGTCACATCCATTTGCTGTTTCCGTCCCCACTCCACTCCGATTCTTGGAATCTTGACCCGTAGAAATGTTGCTCCCGCTGTAGAAATCCAGGTCCCCACAACTGCATTACCCTTCACATAGCACTCTATTTTTATGTGTTATCGCTGGAATGAACAATGCGAGTGGTTCCAGAAACAGGCACATGTGAGCGATTTGTTTGCACAGAAATTAGCAACTTTCTTCAAAAATCGAAAAGATAAAGGTCTGGAAAAAGTCGTTACAGGGAGACAACCACTTTGTTATATGGAGAATATTTTGAATGTTATTTAACATTACAATTAAAAAATTCGTTATAGGGAGAAATTCGCTATAGGGAGACTTGGTTGTAGGGAGACTCTACTGTACTTTAGTTTCCTGTGTCTAAAAAAAAAAGTATTTGGTGCCTTTGAAACAGCATTTATATATATATATATATAAAAGGGGGTTGGGTGCTATAGTGTTCGATTGTAGTAACATTTCTTTTTCAATGAACTTAAATTAAGCTTGTTAAACTTTGAAAATAGCAAAATCACTGAAGAATTTTTCTTTGTCCAATTTGTAGTTTATGGGTGTTTTCTAAGGTTGAATCATGATAAAGGATCCAAAGCTTCCAAAAATAAGAAAAAAAAGGTGTGCCATGAATGAAATTATAATATATAATGAAAATATTAAGTCTCTTGATTCTGTTAATTGTACCTAACTTATTGTATTGTAATCATGGTTTGTGATTTTTTTTTTATTTAAATCTGATGTTTTTGATTTTTTAAGTTAACAAAATTTTAACATGTTCATCCACTCGGCTCTTCAATTATGTCTCATTTTTTATTTTATCCTTTCAGGAAACTCTCAGCAGCTGGATCCTGTCTGCACCGTCTTCGTAGAGAAAGTACCTCTGGAACCCACGATACCATTGAATGATGCCCTGCATACCTGGTTTTCATCACTTTGAAAAAATTTCCTCCATTTCGAGAAATTTTTAAAAAATAATCTGTGTTTTGCCATCGAAATGTTATTTTGTTTTTAAATTAGTTGCATCCAACGTTCTAATGACACTATTATTTTCAGCTTATAACTAGAACGGTTCTGTCGGATTTAAAACAAGAATGGTTAAAATATCATTTCCCATTGGATTAACTTTTCTAATTGTCACGAAAAAATAAGTGGGAAATCAATGTGTATCTTTTGTTTTCAAAACTTTTTCATGTCATTGTGGGTGGTTTTTTTCATTTTGTTGAAGTCCTGATTCCATAGGCAATGCCATACGCGTACTGCTAGTATGTATATTTTTACAACTCGTTGTCTATGTGTATAAATGTCTGTATATATGTTTTTGTAAGTCATATTTTTAATAAATTGTTTTTTATTCAATTGAATTGTTCTACCTGTTATTTGAACATAATTTCACTTAGTGATTTAAGATTACATTTCATAATTTAATATTTAATTTATCTGTTGTATACAATTGTAATTCATTATATACTGGAGAAAGAGTGGGGCATCATACCTCTTCATTCTATCACATTGCAGTGTGAATAAGATTTAGGAATTCATATATCAACTGTGCTATACAATTGTGCATACCTGAGCATTTTTAAACATGTGGGCTGAACAGTAAGAACTGGTTGAGGTTAACTATGTTAAATTTAACATGTTGTGCTTTCCATTGATGGAAAAGTATATTTAACGGAAAAGAAAAACACAATTTAAAGTCAAATTTTGTTTCTTAGGCTAGTGGTACAAAAACAGTTTAGCCTTGGGGAAAAGAAGTAGTTGGTCATTAACTTATATAATGCCTATTACACAGTTATACATTGTCTCTGGTCTAAGATTTTCTTTGACTTATAAAGCACCTGTATACTAAAAGTACCTGTAAACGTTTACCTGTATACTAAAAGTACCTGTAAACTAAAAGTTTAGTGTTTTCTAATACCTCTACATTATTACACATATTGAAATGATGTACTAAATATTTCATAAAATGTATTCAAGTTTTTAAGATATTTTGTTTTTGGCTTCTGTCTTTCGAGTATAATTAATTTCTGATTATATGTATACTGGTTTTAAAGAAACCTCTACAGTACTTCCATAATGGGCTCTTCTTAATACAATCAGCTCCTAACATGAGCAGGGGTCAGGAACCAATTTCCACTTTTTTGGGGGGTGCTAACTTCCAAATTAATGAGCATTTTTGTACGAGCAAATTTCAAAATTTGGATTCATGGTCAGAAATTGAGGGGCAGTTTTAGGTGGTCAACATTCAAATTTATGGTCATTTTTATGTGGTCATGAACCAAAATTCTAGATCATAATCAAAAGTTAGAGGTACTTCTATTAGGTCAACTTTTAAAAATTGTGAGAATTATCCAGAACATAACGAGTAATTTTATTCAGAAAACTTTCAGGTTTAAAAGGAGCTATTCGCAAAGTAACGGATACTTTTATACGAACAACTTCCAAAATTGTAAGCAGTTGCCAGAAAATGGCAGCCACTTTTATACGGTTAAGCTTCCAAAATTGTGGGCAGCGACCATGAAATCACGGGCACTTTTATACGGTGAGCTTCCAAAATTACGGGCACTGGCCAGGAAGTAACGGGAACTTTTATACGGTCAACTTCCAAATTTACGGTCAGTGGCCAGGAAATTACGGCCATAGGTTTACGGCCACATTCATAAAATCACGGTCAGAATGTTTTACGGGCAAAATGTATTTTAACGGGCAGTGGACGGACCCTGGGCTGCCGGTCACTGCCCGTAATTTTGCGATGAAATTTTTTACAGTGTTGGATGCCGGCACAAGTGTCGCCATCTTCGTCTCACCGCGATTTAGAACATTGAGCTCCTTTCCGACAGTCGTCGTCTTGTCACTATTTTGTTTTCTCTACTATCTAATTGGTTTGACGATCTTCTAGTTTGGTTATCGTGTTGATGCATTTAAAAGTTCAGGAACCCTCTGTGGATTCTATGTAGTTTTTGTTGTGGGTTATAACGAACCGTGAATGGCTTAATTTTAACTTGCAAGTTAAAAAGCAATAACTCGATATCCTTATGACGCACGGGTACGATTGTTAAATGGTTTTTAAAAAAGGGTGGGGTGGAGGGACTTTATCAATCAAACACTATTATATACTCATCTTTCAATTTTTTTTTCTTTTTAAATTCGAATCCAACAATGAAATCTATTCAATTCCCGAATATATCTCTTTATATAAAGCAAATACCATGACTCATTCACTCATCACAAAATCTTCCAAACCATGAGACCTAGAAACGTGAAATTTGGAAGGTGGTTGCTCTTTGAGTAGTAGGTGCTCACTTAGAAAGGATTTTTCAAAATTTTAATTAAAATTTACCTTAAATGTTAACTTTTTTCCGCTATAACTTCGGAGCATATTGTCGCACAAAAACCATTTTAACATCACCTTAAAGTTTAAAAAATTAGCTTTTCAATAACACCAATTTTGTTTCCATGCGACGTTCTGTTTAATTTTAATTAATTTTTGAAAATGTTTTCAAACATAATTTCCAGGAGAGAAACGGCGTTGTTCACGGTTCCTCAAGATTACAGTTCTATTTATAGCACTGGAAGGGGAGGGGAAGCTTTGTGACAAGTTACCATCTAGGGCTGCCCATTCTTAAATCACACCAGTGGCGGCGAGTCCGAAACTAACTAATCTTTAAATTTTATTCTTTACCCCCTATACTCCCGGGTCTTTTAGATGTCAATAAATTTTTTACCGCCTCATTTTTTCCACCTAATCTGGCACCCACTAGTTCACCGGGGTGTCCAGCATATTCTGCTTTCGCGACCAAATTCAGCGTTAATCATTCTACCGGTGAGTGATAGATGAATTGAGTGAGAGTTATTTGAAACGCAGTTTTTAAGTTTCATTAGCTGTGAAGCATCATACAGAATTGTATCGCTGGCATTTTAAAATTTACGTCTTAGTAAAATAAATATCTGCGAAATACAATAAGCTATTTACTTTTTTTATCCATCTTTCCTTGATTGTCGCTGGTGAGACCGCGACGGAGAATGCTATAATTAATATAAAATACAAAAATAAAGACTAATTTAAACGGGTGGAACCAGCCGGTCGCCGAAGGCGGCTAATTTCCTATAAGCATCAACATTCAAATAGAGTTCCATCAGCTAACTCTTCTTCAAAATCGAACTTTTTAAAACAATGTGCGGTCCATCTCTCTGTTCTTGTGTACATTTTTATGTTATTTTTATTACTGTATTAATTTGTTTTTCGTCTTTTTCCTTTCATTTTCTGTTTTTTTTAATGTATTTTTTACTCTTCGTATAGTTTTTCCATTGCATTTAGTTTTTATTATTTTCCAGCTATTTCATCTATAACTGTGTAACTTTGTGTTTTCAAGGTTTTATTTTTCTGTGTTTCCAAAATATTTTTATAATGTATAGCAAAATAGCAATCCTTCCTAATGCTCCTGTAAATATTTGTAAGCTTGTTGCGTTTTTAATTAGGCAGCGGTATTGAGAATTGTCAAGTTTTAAGAGAGGTCACCCCCTCGGGTGTTGTGATTTTTCTTCCACTTCATGTCCGAGTCACTGCTTAAATAACCATATGGTTATAGTTGCAGGGGCATGGAGTGGTGTTATGTTATGTTATAAGCCTCAACACATGAAAAAAAAACTCTCCCATGTATGAGCATCTAAAGATCTGTTTCTGCGAATAAACCGAAACTGAAGTAATCAGTATCATTCTGCATTTAATCAGAGAGTCCGTTGCAAAATCCCCATCCATTCCGCGTTTTAATTTGCATCTTAAATCCCTCTTCCTGGAGCCGCCTCAACGTGAGGATCCCTCTAGAAGTTGAGGAGGAAGAGCGTGCGACGCGGAGTAAAATATCCGTGTGGGGAAACACTCACGCTTCTTACTTACTTATCCCTACCTTATGTAATCAATTCTTGAGGGCGTCTTTCCCGGTGTCGGAAAAGATTTTTCCTTTTCAGCGAAAATGAATCCACTTTTATGTGTATGCGTGCGCGTTCCGTTGCTAAGATACCGGTTCCTTCCAGCCGAGCTGAGTTGTCGGGAGGCTTCTTCCCTGTTTGGAACTTGTTTTTACATTGTATGCTTTTTTTTTTCTTTCCATCTGTGATGGCAACATTGTAAGATTAAGATTTAAATTTTTTTCTTGCCCCGTCCCCTCCCGCGTATTTTCAGGTCTTACAAGTATGAGATCTCTTTTGTAATGCATTTATTTAAAATTCGAATAAGTTTCCTTGAAGGGAAGTTTAATATTTTTTTGGAGAAAGAAGGAATTATAAAAATTCCCTGATTAAATTTTTTTAACGGCAGTTTCCTAGATTGTAATCGCAGAGTGTGCTTTGAAATTTAATTGAAAAATTTTCCATCTTCTTTCTTTTGTATCGTTGCTGTTTGACATTTTAATGAAAGTTTTCATGGCTGCGAAACTTCATTAATTCGATGAAGCAGTTCTAATTATTTTTCATTGTTCGATCAAATATACATTCAGATATTATTAATTCTGTCATGTAAAAATAATTTGGATTAAACAGATGTATCATTAAATGAGATTTTTCTCTACTGAAGCTCTGGAGAATTCTGCGACTGGATTCTTTTAAGCAACGAATTAATATACTATATAACTTTCATTGTATGTTGGGAAACGAGCTTTCCCATTATGGGAATAACATCATTTTTCCATTTATTTTTTTAGTACTAAATAATTGTAGCACTTTTGATTTTTTTGTTGTTGTTTATGTTGCTCTTAAAATATTTTAAAAAGAAGAAAAAATTCTATATTGAAATCTTAATAATTGTAGCACTTTTGATTTTTTTTTGTTGTTGTTTATGTTGCTCTTAAAATATTTTAAAAAGGAGAAAAAATTCAATGTTGAAATCTTAATAATTGTAGCACTTTTAATTTTTTGTTGTTGTTGTTTATGTTGCTCTTAAAATATTTTAAAAAGGAGAAAAAATTCTACGTTGAAATCTTAATAATTGTAGTACTTTTGATTTTTTTTTTGTTGTTTATGTTGCTCTTAAAATATTTTTAAAAAGCGAAAAACTTCTATGTTGAAATCAAAGAAGGAATTTAAATGATGGATAAGAATGCACATGTAGCTGAGAATCTTGAAATGCTAAATTGAACAACATGGATCTTATGGTAGTTCTGTTGAAGATTGCTATGAGAAAAGCGAAGCATTGATACAAATATTTTAAATGTGAGGAGGGGTGAAGTGAAGAATTACTTGTGCAATCCCAACTTATCTATTTAAATTATCGAATTACTGATATAACTAACAGATATAAAGAACAGCAATTTTCGACTTCAGCAGGAATGCGTAATCTTTATTCTCTTTTACTTTCTCGTATACGAAGAGAATTGCAAGCGTCAAAAATTTCGAACTCGAGATTTTGACGAATCTCCACGTTTTAGACCTTCCTGGGTTCGAAAAACACAATTTTGGAATTATGTCTGTCTATCTGTGAATACGATAACTCAAAAACTATTAGATCTACTACGATGAAATTTGGTATGTGATCTTTGCACATAATATTTAGGTTTCTATCAAATTTTGGACAAAATCCGTTTACGGGAAGTCAGCGAACCGACGAAGTCATGCGAACACTATAACTCAAAAACTTGAATATCTAGATGGATAAAATTTGGTACACAGTTTTATCATCAGGATTGTAGGTCCGTATCAAATTTTGGGCCAAATATGTCAAAGGGTTGACTGTCTGTCGGTCTGTATAATCTCATACTTCTGAAGACGAAATCTTCTAAAAGAAATTACTTAGATAAATGAAATTTCGTATGTAGTCTTGAAACTCTATTTGTAGATTTGTCTCCAATTTTCGTCTAAATCGGTTAAAAAAAGGCGTTGAAATTGCATATTCGGGGTTTTTTCCCCCCTTTCTACGAGGCGAAAAAAAAAAAAAAGACGCGAAAGCGTTTTCCCCTCCTTAGGGAATACCCCACGTTTTCTGGCGCGTGGTGTATTTTTTTCCCCCACCCGTGTGAGTCGTATGCGAGAAAGTTGCGGGGAGGCCACTCTCGCTGGTTTAACTGTCGAAATAACCTTCTTATATCGAACAACTAGAACTAGGCTTCCCCCACCTCTCGCCGTGCTACAGAGTTCGTCTAAACCAGGTGTTTACTATATTATATATAAAAGAAATGCAAACAACTGACGCCTTCAGACAGTACACTAAACCAGGAAGTCCAATTCTTAAAATTGATTTTAATGCAATATTAATTTAGTTTGCTAAGGTATGGATCTGTCTGATTCTAATTGTAGACTTTTTTTGTTGCAATTGATTTGCATTGTGTTAAAAGAGAACTGTTACACGAAACACATGATTACATCAATGAACTCCACACCATGCCTTTCAATAAATATGTTAATCTTGATTCTCTCACCTTCTTGTCATCGATAATGGTGTTGTTTTCATTGTTTCCGGTGTGCAGATCGCGATAATTTAGTAAGATATATATCGCGGCGAATAGGCGTCACGAAAATACTTGTGACTGATAATCTTAATCGTAAAGATTGCGATAAAATACAGAAAGATCTCGTTACAAGATCAAAGAGGCGAAGTTATTGATAAAAAATTCGTGATCTATCCGCTTAATCGATGTATTCAATCTAATCTACGTTTCATTCGTTACCTCCAAAATATTTTTTCAAACTTGCTTCTACCTAAAGAAAAAAACATTTATCTCATATTTTAATAGCTTTTTAAATATGATGAATATATAGAATGGTAATATGAGACAGTCGATAGCTAATTGAAAGGTCTTCTTTCGATTTTTTTTACATTTTTTAAAATAATGTTTGTATTTATTCCAAATGAAGAGAGAAAGTTTTTACTCTGTAATGGTTTGTTAGTTTTAGTTCAAATCATCCCATTTAAATGTAGTGAACGAAATTAATTGTTTATCGTTTTAACATTCTGTTTTGTGTTAGTTAATTTGCGATGAAATTTGACTCGTCAAGCTTGTCGCTGATCGTGAAAATTGTCTGCTTCCGTTATTTTCAAATAAGTTTACAAGATAATGAAAATAACCCGTTCTTAATATATTTTTAAAAACCTCTTTTCTTACCATCTTTCGTTAAATAAAATCTTTTAAACATCCTATCTCTCTTAGTCTCCGCAAACAAGGGAAGCATAAAATATCAGCTCCCGTTCCAAGATTACGGAGAGTTAAGTTCCGTTCCAAGTTATAGTTCGGCACGGGTGGTGTAAGGATTATAGTCTGGCTTCATATACACAATTCGCATGTTTAATCCCTATTTAGCATTAATTGAGTCTAAGGCGTGTAGTACGACTTGAACAGCATGCTAAAGAATCTTCGAGCAGCGGTGTAACAACGCGGGTGCTACGGGGCATGGATGGCCCAGGTGCAGCGAAGAAAGAATAGCAATACATTTATTTTACTTTATAATGACGGGTGTAAAAAATACTTTATCAAGTTTATGCCCTTATTTGAACTTCAGTAATCTTTGTGTTCTACTGGGCATGGATGACCCGGGTGCATCGAAGAAAGAATAACAATACATATATTTTACTTTATAATGGCAGATGTAAAAAATACTATACCAAGTTTTATGCCCTTATTTGAACTTTAGTAATCTTAACCATGTTGTATTTGTGTTCTACGGGGCATGGATGACCCGGGTGCAGCGTAGGAAGAATAACAATACATATATTTTACTTTATAATGGCAGATGTAAAAA
>BGPR01002477.1:56881-72514 GCA_013235015.1 Araneus ventricosus | reverse complement strand
TCATTCCCGTTGCATGCTTCGAATTTTTCTTTAATTGCGCTTACCATTGTTTTTCAAATAAAAATTGAGTTAATCACGAATGTTTTTTTATGATATTTACCCCATGCGTGCATGTTTGAGACATGTGGCGTGAGTGAATACAAAACAAACAGTTATGCGTTAGAAAGTACGTAAGTCGCAATAGAATCAATTATAGCTCACGTGATACACGT
The DNA here is from genome assembly GCA_013235015.1 of Araneus ventricosus. Lineage (NCBI taxonomy): Eukaryota > Metazoa > Arthropoda > Arachnida > Araneae > Araneidae > Araneus > Araneus ventricosus. Next base: position 72,302 of record BGPR01002477.1, on the reverse strand, counting down.
GAAATGCTCCACGCCAATTAAATTTTGCAATCCATAGTACATCGTGCATAAAGAAAAAAGGTACGACGTCGAAACACAGCGTAAGAGAACCTGCAGTTGGATGACAGTCGCAGTTATTTTGTCATATGACTCTGACGTCAAACTGATTTTATTTTTCTGAGCAACAGTTCGCAAGCTTTAAATAATTGCACACAGCATACAAGGAAATATGCCCGAATGGATTAAACAGACATGAAAGTTAAACTGCTCGTAGCAAAATATATCCAGAAATTTCTGTCCAGAATTTGCACATTTTATATAGATCGTTACAGTATATATCTAATCAAGTGTTTTCCCATTATTTTTAATTTTGGTTGCAGGAATGTAAATTCCTTATTTCACTGAAAGAGGTTGAAATAATTTATTTTTAAAAAATGAGGTTTAGTGTAAATTATATCCGCGCAACTATTGTATGTCCAGTAGTGTAGTGAGAACCGAGTATGTATTTTGAACTCCTCCCTGTTATCTGATTGGATCCAAAATTTGATGTACATATCATCAATTTTGGCGCCAAAACAACATACCAAATTTCAGATACTCATTTTTTTTTTTCATGTTTTTGCGTTAGCGTGTTTTTATTCACACTGACAGGCAGACAGACATTCTACCGTTTGTCGGATTTAGTCCAAACTAGACACAGATCTACAGTTTTTGTGTGAAGATCTTATTCTAAAATTTATCATTCTAGTGTTTGTATTTTGAGTTATCGCGTTTAAATACAAACGAATACACAGTCAAGCCTTTAACGGGTTTGGTCCAGAATTTGGTACAGATATCAGTGGCGATATTGTAAAATGAGGCCACAGGCTAAAAATAGCTTTGAAGCCCCCTTCCCCTAACAAATGTCGAAAACTCGCCGTCAATTTAGCATTACGATGAACATCAAATATAATTTTGATCATGAAACCATATGCTAAATTTGATCCATGTATTTTATTGCAATTTTGAATTATCGTATCTATATGCACTGGACAGACAGACAGACGTCGCTTTGATGGGATTCATCCGAAATCTAATTGAAATCTGCATTATTGTTGTAAAGTCTGCTTACCAAATTTCATCTGTCTAGCTCGTTGCGTTTTTCAGCTGTCGTTTCATCTGTCTAGCTCGTTGCGTTTTTCAGCTGTCGTTTCATCTGTCTAGCTTGTTGCGTTTTTCAACTATCGTGAATACGAATGCAAGTCATTTGTTTTCCGGGCTCAGTGTGGTCTAAAAAGTGGAAATTCATTAAAATCGGGGGGAAGAATTTTTTGACGATTATAATAATTCCTAGAGGACAGGGGTTCCCAACCTTTTTTCCCTATTATTCTTATTATCCTTTTGTTTTCTACCTCCCAACTGTCCAGTATAAAACTTCCAAACTTCTAGTTCTTATCAATAATTTTAAGTTTAGCTTAAAAGTGAAATGATTAGAATTAATAACATTTGCAGAACTTATTCTTGATTTTACATTTTATTCCATTTCTTACAATAGAATATGTTCAATGCCGAAGCAAATGAAACCAGTATTATAATTATTTCGTGTTAACTTATAAGGATAGCTAAAAATTACACGTCGTAATATAATCAACTATCCAAGTGGTATAGGTATTAAATAGCAAGTATTCACTTGGAGAAACAAAATTCTGTAACTTTTTTAATCCTTTATGTTTTCTTGTTCCCGCCATTAACAACTTTGATTTCGCGTACCACCAAATGGACCTTCGCGTACCCCTAGGTATTAAATAGCAAGTATTCACTTGGGGAAACAATATTCTGTAATTTTTTAATCCTTTATGTTTTCTGTTTCCGCCATTAACAACTTTGATTTTGCGTACCCCCAAATGGGCCTTCGCGTACCCCGTACCCCGAGGGGTACGCATACCACAGGTTGGGGAACCTCTGCTGAACCCTCTCTGAATAGGAGAACGAAAAAACGCCTTCACTACATGTTTGACGCAGTTTTGTCTTTCATCTGACCTTGGTACGTTTTGGAAAATGCAGATGTGCGCGAAAGAAATTATCGAAAGTGTTGCCATTTATGTCTGATTGCCTTGTTTGAGGTGCGACCATTCGAAGAAACGTGTACTCACAGTCACTCATCCATGCAACACCAAAAGTACAATATCGAACCAATGTTCTGGATATTAATGATGTACAACAATGTCCCATTTGCAATGAAGGATGGTGAAAAACGTCACGTCGCTTGAAAGAACACCAACCTGTTAGTGATTACGTAACCAATTTGAACGGCAGCACAATTTTGTTGGAACAATAGGATCGGACTAATAACTGCTTGCGTCTTTGTGATGTTTTTGTCTCAATTTTCGGCCTGACAAGGCTGTCTTCTTGAACTTTTAAAAGTGGAATTAAAACATTTTATTCAGGGCTTTAATGTCATAAATGTTTTAAAATAATTATGACTCATTTATGAATAGGTTAATTGAAGTGTTTTGAATATGGAAACGATCTAGTTGAAATCTTTGTTAAGCTGCAAAAATTGTGTGCAGTGACACTTCTATTAACCGTCACTCGTTTTACCGTCAATTTCAGTTATCCGTCATCGTCGAAGAAGCAAAAAAATAACGGAGGTTTATAGTTTTGGCATACATTTCTGTACATTACTACTCTTGTATTGAAGTGTATATTGATCTTTTTGTAAAATTAAATACAACTTGTATGTTTTTTTTTGTTTTTTTTGCAATCTCTTGAGAAATAACTCCTTGTGCACCAACAATTACAACACAAGGCTTACAGAAGTAAGTAAAAGTCTAAAAAAAAAGGGTTGAAGGAAGCTTCAAATTAAATGAAACAAATGCAAATTCCAAACAGAAAAGGGGGAAGAGGAAAAAAAGAAACAAATATACAATAAATTGGTCACATCCATACGAACACATGAATGGTATTAAGCAATGAAGTGAATAAACAAGGGGAAAAAGTACCGAAACATAATAAAATTTTTTAAAAAAGATATAGATGCAATATAACTGGTCACATATACACAACAAAAAAAATGAATAATAACGAGAAATGGAGTGCAAGGTGGGGAAAAATGAAAAAATATTAAAGCACTTAAAAATCAAATAAAAGCACACAAATACACAAACTATTACACAACATATAAAACTCACAAATTTCGAACAGTTAACAAAACAAAAGGGTCTGATCCAAAAATAATTGAGGGAAAAGAAATGAATTTCAAAAATTGAAAAATAAACATGTATGTATTGTTCACTTTTAAAGGATTTTATTTTCATCCCAAGACAGCAGTGATATCGCGTTAATATGCATATGTGTTAAGATATTTCTGCTATCCGTCTATTCGGTAATCCATCACATCTCTGTTCCCGACGTTGACGGTTAATCGAAGTTCTACTGTAATTCTCTGTTCATGCTTAGTTGAATAAATGCACTTCGGATTCAATAATTCCAAGTGAATAGAAGAGCATTTGTAAAATTCTGTACTGCTCTTATTGGCATGTTAATCTCTACAGAGACAATTTTTTTAAGTAAAAAAAAAAAAACGATTTTTTTTCTTATTCTTTTTACTTTCTCGTATACGAAGTACAAAGAGACGGTTATAATCGTTAAAAAATTCGAGCTTGAGATTTTTGCTGAACCTCCGCACTCTCCCGAGTCCGAAAAAAAAATCGGAATTTTATATATGTGTCTCTCTTAACTCAAACTCGCAATAAGCCAGGCAAATGTGGGCTAGACTATGTCATCTTTACACCAGAATTATAGGTTTCTATCGAATTTTGGACGAAATCTGTGACGTGTCAGTCTGTCCTTGCGCTTGTGAACACGATAAATCAAAAACGCAATGAGCTAAATGGGTGAAATTCGGCATCTTGTTTTATCACTAGAATTGTAGATTTGTACTAATTTTGGACTGAATGCGTTCAAAGGAGAGACTATGTGTTTGTACTCTGTATGTGAATACGTTAACTCAAAATTACAATAAGAAATTTACAGCTTCAGAGCAATCAACTAGAAAAAGAAGAATAAATTTAACTTAAACTTTAAACAGAAACAACAAACTAACAAAATTTAGACAATGAAATTTATACAATGTTTAGGTAGCGCGCGCAACTGTAGCTGCATACAAAAAACAATGGAAATCAGAGTCATTAAAAAAAAGCAAAACACTAAGATAAACTCTGAGAAAATCGAATTAAACAAACAAGGAATCCATTCTAGTCCATTTTATCAAGGGCTAAGTATTTTATTCGGAATGGATTCAATAAGAAATTCAGTATGTAGTCTTGGCAGCAGAATTGTAGATTTGTATCAAATTTGGAACGCAATCGGTTAACGGAAGAGATCCAAAATGCATACTTCATTCTCTTTTCTCGGTGATATATTTGATTCTCTTTTCTCTGTGTTACATAGGTAAACACCAAACGGGCCAAAATGGGTAATATGCAAGAAAGTATAGGAGCGAAGACTCCCGCCGGTTTTATCCGCAGCTATTCAATGAATCGAGAGATTGTTGGGGGGGGGGGGGGATAAATTCTCCTAACTATAAGAAGGAACTAATTCTTCTGAATTTTTCTCCGCCAGGTTTTATATTTTTTCAACTGAAAATAATTTCAAGAAAAGCTAAGCAAATACATGCATGAGTGCCCTTGAAGAGAACTTCCTCAGGACACTGAACTACTGCTCTTTTTTTTATGCCTTTCAAATTGTCCCTTTCGCCGATCTATAAAAAAATTCCTTCTCTTTTGTCATTTTGGATATTTTCTAATTTGGAATTAATATTTTTTAATGTTAAGTAAATCTGTTTATGGTTTGAAAACTTGTTGCTTTTCACCCCCTATTGCGCTGTTTGGAAGATAACCGCTTCAATATTGTTTAGCAACGGATTCGGAAACCCTCCGCTCTTTTGCGCATGCGCCTTGCGGAGTTATTTTCATTTAAATAGGGGGAAAGTGAAGAATGAAAGAGTGATGTTTACATTTTACTGAGCGTGATCTAACAATGAACTCCTGAAATGCGCTCATATGACTCATTGCCTGACACCCCTTTCCAGTGTAAAATCGTCCAAAAGTGGTAGTCTCGGAATCCGTTGCTGAACAGTACTGACAGACATAATTCCAAAAAATTATTTTTCACTCTCAGAGAAGTCTGACACATGTAAGGTGTGATACCTCGCGTTTGTCAATACCGATCATTCTCAGATACGAAAACATTCTCCGCTTTAGAGCATGCGCCATTGGAATTGATTTCACCAAACTAGGGGTGAAGTGAAAAATGGAGGGAGAGATGTGTACATTTTACTTAGCAGTATATAGAAGCATTTTATTTTCATTTATTGATTTGATGTAAACTCTAACTAAAAAAAAAGATTGATTTAAAAAAATACGCCTCATCGGACGAAGCTCATGACCTAACAAAGAACTCCGGAAAAAGCTTCATCTTACTCATTGCTTGTCGTCGCTCTCCGTAGTAAAATCGTCGGTTTTTGAAACGAACAATATAACTATTTTTATACTGATCGCCGCATTGGAATCAGCATCGAACAACTGGTCCGATGAATCTTTGTAAAGAAAATTGACTGGAGCGTGCGTGTGTAGATAATTTAATCATTCATTTTCTCACCATCAGCGTGGGTTGTAATTGATCTCAATGGAATTTCTGTAATTCTAGCAATTAAGTACATATCTGAGTCCAAACGAGTTGTACAAATAATTGTTATATATAGGGGAAGATTTAATGCTACTCCTGATAGGCAGCTGTTGGTTATTAAGTTACAAATTACAGTTATTAAGTAGTTACTTTTCACTTGTACCACTCGAGGGACTTAGTCTAGCTTATTAGCATGAAAGTGCGTTGAATGTATGTGGGCGTTATATGAAAATTCATAGGAAACAGACCTCCGAAATGGATGTGATTAATATGTTAGTAGTTCTTTAATGTAAAGGCAGAGGGAACACGTCCATGGTAGTTTATATCAACATAGAATGATTGGCAGTATTTTAATTTTATTTTTTGTAAAGAATAAATTAAATCAAAGAAGAGTTTTATTTCTTAGTTTAAAAAATATCGTTGTTTATAATGTTACTTAAAATTAGTTTAGTAAAATGAAAATCTACAGCTTAATTGTCAGCGATCGCTAAGTTGAAATAAAACTTTCATTTTTTTTTTCTGAACAGCTCAATTACGAAAGAAGAAATTATAGTTGCTAATCTACTTCTCATATTTTACATAAAAACTAACCCGAACGCCTTTGAAGAAAATGCAAGAAATCACAGCAGTTTTTTCAAGTAATATATTTTTTCAAATTGTTGATTCTGGTATAACAAAATGAGATATGCCGTTTCGTTTTAAAAACATGCATTGGTCAGCTTAGCGGTTGTAATGAGGTAAAAGAAATGCAAAAACCATGTGCAGCATCAGAATGTGTGAAAATATAGGTTTCGAAATAGAAAATTCCATCATTTTATTCTTTGTCCGCAATTCCCCGTGATTCGCGCGTAATTAATTTACTTTAGTTTCTATTAAAGTCCCATTTAAAAAGCAACAGCTTTTGGGACGGACCTTGTCATTTTGTACCGTGGTCAGATGACGAGGGCAACACCTGAGTTGTTAAGCACCTTGTTTCCAAACTTCCGCACCACATTTGGTGGAGGACTTTCGAACCTCGATCCAAGCCCACATATGCAGCAAATCTTTTGATGGAATCGGGTTTCGTACTTGGAACCCTCCGCCCCTGAAGCTGGAACCTTTCTTCCAGGATATCCCCCCCCCCATAGCCCGTGGACTGACATAAACGACAGGAAGTGCATATTGTCACTCACTATAAAATATATGAGTTAATTATGTTTTATAAATATTTCAACGCAAAGATTGCACCAAAACGAAATTCCAATATTCATCATTTTTATGTTTAAATATCATTGATATGAAAACGCTTCTGTGTTGGTTTCCATAAAATTTTGGTAAAGATGGAGCAACACATTGTGGTTAGCTGCACGCTTTACAGACATCTTTTTCTCTGCGTTCGGCGAGAAATACACTTCCTGCGGTCGAAGAAAGAGTTAAGTGCCATTGAAAATTTATTTTCGGTAACCATACATCGTCTTGGAAGTAGTGTAAACGTATTCTTACACATTAGATAAAAGATTTAAAATAATACATTTGAGATGTACAGATCTCCTTTGTCTTCTGTTGGGAAATTTCGGGCTAAGAGAAGCTATATTTGGCATAATGCAAGCTTCTTACAGAAAAATTTCCCAAATATTTTGAATCTATTTCGAATAAAGTCCTTAGCCCTTGAAGAAATGGACTAGAATGGATTCTTTGTTTATTTAATTCGATTCCCTCTGAGTTTATCTCAATTTTTTGTCTTTCTCTGAATGATTTTGATTTCCATTGGTCTTGTTTTTTTGTATACAGCTGCAATTGCTCGCTACTTAAACATTGTATAAATTTTATTGTTTCTGTTTAAAGTTTAAGTTAAATTTATTATTTTTTAAATTTATTCTACTTTTACTAGTTGATTGTATTTAAGTTCTTACACATTACATGTAGTACACAGTTCGCAATAAACAAATGTTTCAGTCGGAGCCGCTGAAACTTATAATAATGCTGCGGTCGAATGCCGTGGCTTGCTCATCAAAGATCAGAGGCACATCCTTTCTGCATCGAAGTAAAAGTTCAATTAGCAAAAGCAGGGGTCCGACAAATTGCCCGTCTGGCTCGGACGGTTCAGCGCTCGGCTCCCTGTAACAATGGCACCTTTTGTGCTCCGGATTCGGTTACAAAAGACTCAATAAAAGAGGGAGGGGGGAGTGAGATGAATATATATGAGCTGTCTTTCGGTCACTGTTCTGTGCTTATTCAATAAAGAAAAGGTTAGGTTTCCGCTCAGCAGAAGTCGAACAAAGGACGCACACTCAGAAATGTATTACTTCTTTTTCCTCTAAAGTTGTTTCTGGTTTGTTGCGCGCGAACTGGGGCCGATGCACCGTTTCGTTGGAAATCTACTAACTTGTTGCAGGATTTCAGCTTCGTCTTTGAATTATATAGAGCTTTGTAGCTAACTTTATGTCTGTTTTATTTGGTCGAGTGAAGTCCACGAATGAAATTGGCATCAAATGTTAGACTTAACTCTCCAGTAGCTGGAGACGTCGAAATCGTGTTCCATTGGTCATGTTTGTGTACTCAGGAAATTAGAGCATTCATTATCCTTGATTAAATTATAATATCAAACAAGTTTGTTTAATTATATTAACGTATCGTTTTGAAGAAAAACGAGGGCTGTTTGGGGACGGATCTCGGGGGTGTAGTGGAGGCGGAACGCCGTTCCGGTAATGTCTTTTTTTTCCATGAGAAATAAATAAGAAACCAGTGGGAGTGTTCTCCCCTAAACTTTTTCGTATACTTCCCCAGAAAGGTGCTGTTTCCCCTACCCCGCGTGGATAAAAAAATTCGAACCTACTCTTACCCAGAATCCTATGACTATCAGAAGGTTTTGCATTATAGTGATTGAAAGATATCTAGGTAAAGAATCAAATTCAAAGAGATGCGTACCGATTTTTTTGCTCTTGCCGTCTCAAGGACAAGCTGACGTAATTCGTCAGTACGCATGCGCGTGGAGACGATGGATTCTTTTCAAAAGTAAATTATACAGACCGACAGACAGTCAACCCTTTGACGGATTTGGCCCAAAATTTTATACGGACCTACATTCATGACGATAAAACCGTGTACCAAATTTTATCCATCTAGCTATTCAAGTTTTTGAATAGTTATAGTGTTCACATGACTGCGGACATACAAACAGAAGTTTTTGCCTTAATAGTGTTCACATGAAAGTGGACATACAGACTTCCCGTTGACGGATTTGTCCAAAATTTGATAGAAACCTACAAATTATGTTTAAAGACCACATACCAAATTTCATCCCCGTAGCTCTAATAGTTTTCGAGTTATCGTGTTCACAGACAGACATATTTCCAAAATTGTGTTTTTCGGATTCAGGGAGGTCTAAAACGTGGAGATTCGTCAAAATCTCGAGTTCGAATTTTTTGACAATTGCAATACTTTCTCTTTGTATACTTCGTATACGAGAAAATAAATTATGAAAACGTCCTTAAAATGGCGCGATTTTTGTCACCCTGGTTAGAGTGTTCCGGCACTGCTTATTTTGCAACTACACCACTGACGGACCTCGTCATTTGGAATCGTGATCAGATGGTGAGGACAACATCTGAACTGTGGCACCTTGCCTCCAGACTTCCCTTCCACACCAACGGCCCTTGACGCCAAATTTAGTGTACACCAGGACACCTGTGATAACAATAAATTTGCAAGTGTGTGTTGCGCTTAGGAATTTTGTTCGAAGCTACTGAAGAGGCTGGCGAAAATATAGCTTGATGCCTGATATCTGGCAATTTCGAACCTAACTTTTTTTTTTCTAATATATTTGGAAAAGTATTTGAATTGTTTTGAATGGTGTTTAAGTGGTTACATTTAAAACTTGGATGATATTTTTCTGTATGACATTGAAAATAGCTGAAGTAAGTAATACCACGAAAACTTTTGCGAGGTCGTGATCCAACTCCCTTATCACTTAGTAGACACCCTGCAATTAAAAAAATACATAAAATACGAGGAATCTTATCGTTGAAGCAGTGAGGAAGATTTGGCTTTAAAAGTTTTATTTTTGTGATAGAGTATTCATTACTTGAACTGTAGAACCCTGTGAGTGTAATATTTTTCCTTAATAATATAGTTCATTTCCACAAAGAATAACGTGTTTCTTCTGGAATTCAATCTCCGTTAGTATCGTATTACATATTTTCTGGCTTTTCCTTTCATGTTTTTGTTGATGCTTTTGTGCAAAGAAGGCGAACACGGAAAATCATCTCGATTTTAACGGTGAGGTTTAAATAATGTCTAATGAGGTTAAACAAACCGTCTTAAGTTCCTAACCTCAAATATCTGCCCACGCTGCGCAGTCTGCAACGTGGGCGTTAAATCTTCCTTATTATTGAATAAAAATATTTTTATGTGCGCAAAATTTCTTCTTGGTTATGGTTTGGAAGCGAGGGAGAACAATAAATCTTAATGAATCGGAAAGAATCTTCAGGTGGGAAGACTTTATCAGTTTGGCTAAGAGAGTGAGTGCTTTGGGCTGGGCCAGTGGATGATGTTAAAAGGGGTGAAGTGAAGAGTTCATGAAAGAAGGACGCGTTTTATTGTTCTGTCAATGGAATTGATCCCCTTTTTCGAGATGTTTTATTAGCGAGTTCTGTCGTAAAAATAAGGAGATCCCATTTAGCTTGTTTATGTGAAGAACCTGAAAATAATAGCCGTCGGAGGGGCTACATATAAACAAAGAATATCTTACACCGTCGAACGAATGGGTCGCCCTAGCTTTGTAATTTTTGCTGGGGGTTGGCGCGGATTTGTCTAATGCAGTGGTGGCGAGTTGGGGGAATGGCGGTCGGGAGAAAATTTTTTTATTTTAGCTGTCCAAAACTAGGAATTTTATATATATATATATATATATATATATATATATATACAGTCGGACCTCTATTTAACGAACCTCTATTTTGCGAACTTTTCCTTAGAACCAAGAACATTTTGCGAATTTCTTCGTAAAATAACCTCCAAATAGCGAAGTGCATTCTCTATTTAACGAACTTTTTCTTGTGATCCAATATTTTTTTCTCTCTGTTTCTCAAAATATTTCTAAACATTTCAAACTTATTCTTTCTTTTAACACATTTTGTGGTGATCAATGATCTTGAACTGGGTTTACCAGTCTCCTAATTCATCGAGAGCAGTAAAATCGCAGTCATTCTTTTCATTTCATCCAGGAGGTGCAATCTTTACCCCTCCCTCCACTGTCCACTTCACTAGAAAAACTTTCAATATCCCCCTTTCACCCTCAATGGAGTTGTCCGGTGTCCTCGAACTTGATCAATAATTAAATTTAAGGACTCATATGGTAATGTATGCTTAAAATTACTTGTTGGAATAAATGCGATAATGTCATTAAAATTCATTAATTTTAATATAAAATTTTTTTTAAATTGAAAATATTGTGTATTCCCGGACAATATTTTGTTTTATTCTGGTTTTCCTTGCAGATTTTTTTTTGATGGGTAAGATATATAAAACAAATAGATATTAATTTACAAAATAAAGGAGTGATTAATTACTTTTTTAATAATAGTGTTTATGAATTTAAAATCTGTTTTGTGTAGTTGAAAGTATTTGAAAGGGTGGATCTCTATTTAACGAATTTTTTATATAACGAACATTTTTTGGGGATTTAGCGACTTCGTTAAATAGAGGTCCGACTGTATATATAATGTATTCGTTATTGTAGTCGTTAAATAAAATAAAACAGGCCGAGTTATTCTAAATTTCATTTATTATGGGAGAGTGACGGAATGTACGTACATCTTAGTATAAGGTTTCAAGCGAAAAGTGAACAGAAGATCCCTGCTTTTTCTCAGGTAGGGATTTAACAGATAGACACGTGATCAAAGTGAAGGGAATAATAGCTATTTTTAGTATATTACGTAAGTGTTTTAGGGAAAATGCATGGAGACAATAAGTCGCTGATTTCGCGATTTGTGTGCGCGTGGAAACGATTAAAATATTCTTTTAGTAATAAATATGCCAAGACGAGAGATTTAATATACCTCCAGAGCGGGAAATAGAGCGAAACTGGAGTTTAAGAAAAGTGATTTTGGAATACATTAAGACTTTAAAATATATAATATTAGAATTTGAAATAAAATTAATTGAGATTATTGCATATATATATAAGTAGTATTATCCGGAAAAGCTAGCTAATTTTGTAACTAAATTTTTAAATTTTGTTGTCTACCCCCTATACTCACGGGTACTTTTAGATTTTTATAAATTTTTTGCTCCCCCCCCCCCAACCTTTTCCACCCAATCGCCGCCATTGAATAAATGGTTATATTTAAATATCGCTCACGTCTGCTGTTTTCAGTTCATTCAGATCTTGTTAGACTCCATTTACTCTCAGAATCAGGGCCATATTTCCCATAGGGCCAACCTAGGCCATGGCCTAGGTTGCAACAATCGGAGGGCACAAATATAACAGAAATTACGATAAAACTTTTACAAATTTCAGTATTATTTTGGAAAGACCATACAAAAAACCATTTTTTAAGCACATCCACTGACATTAAATAAACTAGTGGCACATTTACGCTATAGTTGCGCTCAGTGCACCAGGAGAGAGGGTGCAGAATTGAGTGCTTTGGCTTATGGCGTTGAAATCTATAAATCCGGCCCTGGTGAGAATTTCAATATTACGATTAATTACAGGTGTTGTTAAGCAAATCTTGAATTATGTTAATTGCAGAATTAAGCGCCGCAATTTTATTTTATTCAGTTCTGACTGCATAAAATAAAATAAGTATATTGTGAAACTAAAGTCATTGGCAACTCAAGATGACAATTCGGGAAGGCTATGCGGTGTTATAATAGGTAAATAGTCCTGAATATGATCTTAATGCATTTAAGAATGATTGGTGTATTTGATTGAACAGGAATTAGTTTTAAAACGTCAATTATTTGTATTTTGTGTGATAACAATCAATTTAAAACGGAAAGTTTTAATTTCATGAAGCTCTTCCAGCAGTTTTGTGACAGGTAGATAATTAAAAATAGGTGATTATGACCAATATGTTGTGAAATAGAATTTGTTATCTTGGAATATTATTTTCATTTTAATAATTAAAGTGCAAACAAACTTTTTAAATGATAGTGTAAGATTCCGTTTATAGAAAAATAAAAACTTCATTAAAGTTTTAAAATATGAATCGTATATTATAAAATTTTGATTAAAATCTGTTATTTTTATGGGGGGGAAATTATGATAATCTGTAATTAATTTAGTTACTTCAAATTAATTACATATACCGAAAGTTTTGTTTTCAAAAAAATGTGAATCAAACGAGAGGATGAGGAGGAAATAAAGAAAGTCCCGGGGAAGCAAAAGTAGCAATTTCAGTATTGTAGCGCCATCTGTTGTGCAACTTGGTTTCTATTTCATAAAACACGAAATGCTGGTGTTAGGTTCTAGGGATTCATGGCGTAAGAGCAAAATGTGGCCACACTGCGTCAAGCGCATGGTCAATAGTCAGAATAAAAAATACACGATTATGTATAAATGCAAAAGTTTATGAATTAAAATAAAATGTTAAAACGTTGTGTACAGTGGCGAATCCAAGATTTTGATCTGGGATGGGCTGAGGTCATAAAAATTTTGTATCGTCGTGACCTCGTGCTTTATGTAAGTCAAAACACTTGCACTTTACGCACCTGACAATAAAAACCACAAAGGACACTACAATGCTTTCGATAATTTAATAAAAACACAATGAAGTAATTAGCCTAAAAATGTTTTCGACCGCGTTAACTTTACGAGTACGAGTAGAATGACTACAAAAGCGGGAACATTTTCGAGCCTGTCAAGCCAGAAAGCAATGTTGCCACGTTTTATTTTTTTTTTAAGAGAGTGAGATTGAGAATAAACAGGTGTAGTGATTTCAAAAAAAACAAAAATTTGGCCCCCCCCCCCCCCCCCCCCCCTGGATTCGCCACTGGTTGTGTAAATTAAAAGTCAGTTCAGATGAAGTAAAAGAATAAGTGGACTATGAGCCAGTCAAAATTTATAAGCAAGTGCAAATTTTTTAAGTAATTATACTATACTATTATTTATAATTGGTAAAAGTTAAGTTTAAGTTACGGAGCCGTTCCTTTCCACTCGTCAATGTGAGAACATTTGTTTTGGGTGCGCAGTAAACATTTTATTGTTCTCTTGCTTACACGACGTCGCTAGTTGGTTCGGGGCAATTTTTTTAAACTTAAAAAAACATCATTGGCTTCGCTTTCAGCAAAGCGGGAACCTAGTAGCTGCGCTTTTTCATTGAATGTTAGGAATCTAGTTTTTTTTTTAAATTCCAAAAACGAGAATTTCCGCAATGTAAACACATCGCTAAACCGTCTTCCTCTTGGCGGCTATAAATCGGCGATGCAAAGTGGAGAGGAACGGCTCCGTACATTAACCTTATAATTTGCTTATTTCCATAATGCATAGTATTTTAAATTTCCTTTTAAAGAAGCTGGGAAAGAGGTTGATGTGCTGAGCTACTAGGGATACAAAAAGGAAGTAAATAATTCTTCCAAACTGTAATGACGTACCGGGGGGGGAAGGGGATATAGATGCCCCCAGCATCACAGAAACAAAATGTTAGCACATTTATTTCACTTTTTTAAAGCCAAATATAATGAGAGAAAGAAAAAATTGCCTTGTTCACCATTTAACCTTGTAATAACACCATTGCCAAGGGTGCCAAACATCATTTTGTCTCGGGTATTATGAGAATTAGTTTTTCTTTATTCTCTATTATCTGAAAGACATATTAATGTGTGAATGCTTTAGAACTGTTATTTAAAACGGTAATCAAATTACATATATATATATATTTAAATTGGAAGTGTTTTTTATGAAATTTGCTTCACTGCTGAGAAAGTATTTAAATATTCTTATATTTGAACTTGCTCTATGTTGTGTGGAAGCAAGTGAAAGTCATAGTTACCAGTAAGCGTTAATGTAATCGAAACATTTTTTTTTAAAGGTTCAACTTTTCCCTTTCTTGGTGGCATGTTCACTGGCACTCTACCGGGACCACCAACCAGTCCATTCCGAGCTCCTTCAACTCCTGGTGTAAACAACATGAGATTTTGGCCTCCGACACCTCCTCCAGAAGGTATGCAATTTTCAATAAGAAGTAAAGAAAATTTAACTTGTTTCTGTTTTCCGATTAGTTTTTCTGCATTCATTCCATTCATATAAAAATTATATACAAAATAAGTAATTTTTCTTCATAAAAAGATTTAAAATATTAAAAATCAGTATTTTAAATATAGTTTACGTTTTCTATCATAGTCATAATGTGGAATGAAATCTAAAATATTAACACACACATGGAAAAATTCTAAATTCCAAACTCTCAGTAAATATTGAACCACTACGTTTTTCCTTTATCTGCTGCTCTAAACCCTTCTTTCTCAACCACTCAAGTAAGCACAGAAAGTATAGTTTACGTTTTCTATCATAGTCATAATGTTGAATGAAATCTAAAATATTAACACACACATGGAAAAATTCTAAATTCCAAACTCTCAGTAAATATTGAAGCACTACATTTTTCCTTTATCTGCTGCTCTAAACCCTTCTTTCTCAACCACTCAAGTAAGCACAGAAAGTATAGTTTACGTTTTCTATCATAGTCATAATGTTGAATGAAATCTAAAATATTAACACACACATGGAAAAATTCTAAATTACGAACTCTCAGTAAATATTGAACCACTACGTTTTTCCTTTATCTGCTGC
>BGPR01002477.1:0-56871 GCA_013235015.1 Araneus ventricosus | reverse complement strand
TTCCCCTTGTATGCAGACCTGGAACATGCTAAATCTGTTGATAATCATCTGACCATGCTGATTTTCAAAAGGACTCTCAAATAGGCTGAGTTCCTCATAGGGCTCAAATAGAGGGCTTTCAAAACAGCCCTTGTGTAGCTTCATAATGGATGTAAATATAACGGAATAACTAAACCATTAATATGCCACCACAGAAACTTTCCTTTAAAGAAGAGCTTCTTAAACTATGGGTTGAACTTGAGTAATACTCTGCTGTTGGATCTTGGCAATAACTATTAACATACATTTTTCAAAACAAAAATTTAAAAAGCTTGTTAGTTGTATGCAAGATGGAAAATTAACCACTACAAGTAATTCCTCTTTTACATGATTTTGCAATAAATCCAGTAATTTTCGAACACCCTGTACACAGTTGTTAGCATTGTTCTTATAAGTAACTCATACATTAAACATGATCCATTTTGAATCTTATTTATTTATTTTGTCAAACAGTGCAAACAAACAAAACAAACAAGTGTTCCTAAAGTAATTTTAACACTGGTTTGTTGCATTCTTTTTGATTTTTAATAACTAGGTTATGGTCGATACTCCATGAATACAAGTTTATTTCCATTGTTTGGAGCTCCCTCTCCAGATTCTGGAGCCTTCCTTTCACAAGGACTAGTCTCACGTTTAGGTTCAACAGCTCACTTGTCTCCAGTCATTGATCACAAAGGTATGAAATCTGAACTTTCTGCAAAGATACTTATAACTAAAACCTTAAACTAAGAAACAAGTTTTCACTTAAATTGCATCTGCAAAGCATTTCAGATGTTAAATTTGGTGAGTTTATTAAAAATCATGTGAAGTGTCTGAAATATCCATTGGTACTTTTCCGTTAAATCGATTATAGTTGTTGGCAAGCATAAACATTAGCTTGAAATTCAACGTTTCCTTCAGTGTGAGACCACTAAAACATATGCATGTGCTCCAAATACACCAACACTGCACCGAGAGATTGGCAAGAAATTGCACATTTCATGGCGTAAATTTGATGTTGACTCATTTGCCCTGTTGAGCTAATGGAAAAGTACCAATCCTTCAATTCCTGTAAAGCATTTAAAGACTACTTTAATGAGTTTTTACTCTTTGTTTATTAATATTTTAGCTATTATACTAAGACACGAAGATATTCTAGACTAGAAGACTAGGTACTCTGTACTAAGACATGAAGATAATTATTATGAATATTGTAGTGAAAATATTTTAACATTAACTTGTAGATTTCTATGATATTTTCTTGCAGTTTGATAACTATTTTATATTCCAAGTTGTAATACATATATATTACAGATTGTCTCTAATAGCATAAAAAATGGTTTTTTTAAGGGGAAAAACTTTTAGTTGTAGATTGCTTATTCATCTTTCTGTGTGCCATCTCTGTACTTAGACATGAAGATAATTTCATGAAAATGTTAGGAGGTGGTTAAATAAATATTTCTCTTTTAACAAATATTTTATATTGTTTTCTTATGATAAAGCTAAGAATTATTTGATATTTTTCCATTGCTTTGATAGCAGCCAAAATGTGCAGAGGACTACTTTGCTGCAAATTGTTTAGCTGTATTTGTTTCAGATGCACATATTTGGCAACTGTTGTACCAATAGAAAAATGGCATTTGCTTGAACAACTGCTATTGAGCTAATGGAAAAGTACCAAAAGTTTATATTAATTCTACACTTACATTTTTTTTTTTATCTTCAACTATATTTTGATATCAAGTGAAATAATTTGTACTATCTACTTATGGTTGCTATTGAAATGTTATATCTTTATTGTAACTATAAACTGTGAACTTGGTCACAGGGGATACTAAAAGAGAATCCATTTTAATTTTATCCCAATTATATTTATTTTATTTTCCATTATTTTTTCTAAACAAAGCCATTCAATGCTTTGTTAATCTCAAAAATTAATTTAAGAATTCAGAATATCATGCAAATAGACACATAGAATGCGTGTAAGGTTATACGAGTTGGTTACAATAAGTTTCAATTGCCCTTTCCTATTTAAAATTTTGGAATGGCAGCATTTAACTTCAGTACTGTTCTGCTGCAAATAAATTTTGTAGGTTTGAATTTAAATTCTAGTAAATACTTTATTTTTCATCAGTTACTTTATAAGAAAATTTAGATTAAATTAATCATAATTTTTTTTTAAATTGCTTATAAACTAAATTCTTTTATTATGCATTATTTTTTAACATTTTCAATAATAATATTACGATACCAAAATTTTTAATGAGATAAAGTTTTAATATTAATGAGAAAAATGATTTACAGAAATTTGATAACCTGAATTCTTTTTATCGGAGATTCATTTTAAGTTTTTGTATTTTTATTTTTTCATTTTGAAGCATAATGAGTAAAACCTCTGAAGCACATTTGGCTCTCAATGAAACGAATCTCTATTTCTCTTCTACAGAACACAGTTTCTTTACTCATGGAATTGGTTTAGGCTCCCCTCTGACCCCAACCAGTCATGTGACCTCACCTTCACCCTTTCCTCACCTTATCCCTTCTTTAGAAAGGCACCCATTCATCGGTCACATGACTTTGGGCAACAAGGAGCTTGAGGACCTTCAGCATGAAGCTGACGATGTTCGACTCATGAAAAGCCATATGGACTGCCTCATTAAACATGACATTCCCTCTTCGCGCCAGGATCGCCTGAAATCAAAAAGCGATGCCAAACTCTGTTGTGAAAAGGCAGCTGATGATTGTTGTAAACTTTCTTCACCCTGTATTCCTCGTGATGGTGGGAAGACTCATGACAACATGAGGAACATTTCTAAATTAGAAGGAAAGAATCAAAATCACCATCCAACGAATAAAGTGCAGCCATGTAAAATTGAAGTGAGCCATTCACCAACACTAAAACATGACTTGCTATCACCACCTATCGAATCACCCAGGTTAGACTTGACGTCACCTTGTAAAAATTTGAAGAAAAATGCTACATCACCAATTTCCTCGCCATCTGCAATGACAAACCATGTGAATAACAGTGAAACACGTTGTTCTCAGTGTGCTGCAAGTATGAAAGGTGTTGCTGTAGCAACAAAATTAAATACAAATGGAGCTTTAACAACAGTGGCTTCTACCACAGGATCAGAGTGTTACATGTCCAAAAATTGTCCAACAACCGCAGTTACTGCTTTGTCCATGACAAATTCAGAATCCATTTCCTCCAATATCACACTACAACATTCACGAGTTACATCAGAGCATTCTGATAACAGTAAACATACAAATCAAAAATCTCCAAGTAAGTCATTTTGCTTGTAAAATTTTGTAATTTTAGGGAGCCTAATTTTGGGGCTTTTTAAAATTGGCTTAATTTTTATTGTTAATTGTCAAATTTTTTTCTTACAGGGACTTCACCTGTGATAACCTTATCTGACAAAGATAAAACTGAATCATTGCCTTGTAAATCAAAAAATATTCCTGAACCAGTACCAGAAAAATTACCTAATAGTATTGCACCAACAATAAAACATGTGACAGCAGCAGTCATTCCAACTGCACCTAAACAAGCAGTCCTCCGAGAAGGCCCTACTGAAATCTGTTATCCTCCTGCACCAGAGAATTCAAAAGAAATTATCAATCCTGAGCTGTCTGTTTGCTCTGAAATCAATTTCAGTTCTGAAAATCACAGTGTAAAGTTAGAATTGAGTGATTCTTCAAATCTTTCTGAAAAACCTGTGGCTATTCCAATGTGTCATGCATCAATCAGTCCAGTTTGCAATTCCCTTCCTCAGAAACCTTTGATTAAAAGTCCATCTACAAGTTGTAAAGTGAAAGACATGATTCGTAATGTTAATTCTTCAAAGCAGTTTAATGGGGAAAAGCTAACAGAAATATCTCCATCCAAAGGCTCAGATGTTGAAAACTATTCTAAATCCTTATTGCCAAATTCTCCAACCATGACAGTGCCATCAAGTGTTTCCAATTGCGTGAGTCCCACAAACTTGGTAAAAAATCCTTGTCAGACTGGTAAGATGCCACCTATATCTGTTGGCAGCGCAAGTCCAATCATGAAGGCTGAAATGGTTAACACAAGACTAGATTGTGAGTTTTCTCAAAAATCAGGCAGCTGGACCAAAGCAACAGTTTTGCCCTTTAACTGGCAAAATAACAGCATGCATGATGAGCAGGCAATCAATCTCACTGTTTCCAAGAAACCTGTTAAACCAGAACCTAATGAACCTTTGAGCAGTGCTCAAAATCAAGATGTAGAACAATCATTAGTGAAAGCCACTACAGAAAACACAATTGCAACTAATGGTATAGTAGGTGTTTGTCATCCTAATCCTAGCCCAGTTGCTGTAAATAAAGTAAAGGGAACTCCTGCTGTCAGTTCTATCAGTAACTTTTCATCAATATCTGTTGTGAATCAGCCGACTGAACAAGCAACGGAAGTTCACATACTGCATCGGTCATCTAAAAGTTCTTTTCCTGTGGTCAATAGAAATGCTACCCCTCCAGTGCCGTTGAAAAGTACCATATCGCATGTTACATCTAATACGAGCATCCATCGCTCTATCAAGGCAGAGAGGTTAACTAATAAAAGAGGTAAACTGGGAGATGTAGATAAACTTAACTATTCTGGCAGAGCGACCTTAGCTACTTTAGCTCCAAAATTATCAAAAACTGTGGGATTTGGCAAAGATGCCCAGGCATCGCACACTTTATCCACATCATCGTCAGTTTCATCTACATCTATTGTTTTCCCAGCCACAGGTAATATATATGTTATTAAACTACTAGTTATTCAAATATCTAGTTCATAACAAAATCCTTTCTTGTTGAATTAATGTAATGCCTATAATGTTGTATTACATTTGTTTAAATTTAAGTTTAACATGAATTTTTAGATGCTTACCAATATTTGTGAATAAATAGACTTACATTTTTGAAATACATCCATATTTTCTTTTTAAGCATTAGTTTTGTTGTATTATTTTTAATGTCATATATGAATCTTTAACTCAGTTGTAAATTCATTTTTGGAGTGTTATTCTTCAATTTTTATTATTTGCTTATTCTTTGAAAAATCAATCATTTAAAACTGAAATGAATGTTTTTCTTGCATTAAAGATATTAAGATCATTTTCAGTGTAATTCAATATTTTGTGATTGACACTATAAATGTAAAATTGTAATTCTTTTTCTCACTTCTAGTCAACCCTTGCATACCAGTTGGAATAGCCATTGCACAGCAAAGGCAAGATTCTTCTACTGCTACAACAGGTATAAACCTGAAACTTTGTTTTTATTTCATAGTTATTGATACTATAATTTACATTATAATGATAAAATTTATTCTTTTGTTATAAATAATGTTTTTATTGTCATTTATTTATTTTTCTATTGGTGTTTAAATGCACATAATGCAGAACTTATAAATTATCTTAAAGAAACTTTTAAGAATTGAGCCCTTGGTAGTGTTTGATTTTCAGATCAAGAAGTAATGGTCATTTAAAAAAAAAAAACTTATTTAATTTTTTCAAGGATTAGAAATAAAATATTTTATTATTTCAGGTTCTGTGACTAGCATGCTGATCTTAATATATAATATGCTACATATCTGATTAAATTATTATTTTAAAAATTTAGTCATCATTTTGTGGTTTATATCTATAAAACTGTGTCTGCATATTAAATCATAAAGTTGTGTTACGCATGAAGGAAAAGAATTAAATTAAGAATTGTAAACAAATGTGTTTATAATTTAAAGTCCATATTTGCATTACAAAAGATTCTATATTCAGTATTTAATTTTTCGTTTTTTTTTTATTGACCTAATTTTTATAAGACTGGATAAATTCTTGTTCCCTTGATAGCAATTTCTATTATTTTGCTCATTTTTTTCCCCTTTTAAGATTTATGCTGCTAATTACTCAAAAAATTTATTAATTCCTTTTCTCTCTCTCCTTGTAAATTTTCGAATGAAAATATAAATAGTTTTGTTTTAAAAGTTGATCGCAAGTACTTCATCAGTTTCTTTCTGACAGATTAATAATGAGTTCTGCATCACTGAACTGTGCAATAAAGTTCTTTTATATTCATTAAATATTTAAAATATATATATATTCCCTAAAAGGGACGTGTGCATATTTGAAGCTTCAAAGAACCATGCTGAAAAATTCACTTTTAGTGGTTTCCAAAGTGATTGGGTTGTAATTTGTTCTTCATTTATTTACTATAGATTTATTTGAAAAACATAAAAAAGTTACCCTAATATTTGGAAAAGTAACTTCTGAAAGTGAAGTTTCCTGTATTGACTTATTGAAGATTCAGTTTATGTAATGAATGCAGAATGTCCAAATTATAATAAACTTCTTTTCAGATCCACAGGATTTTTTTGGTCACCAAATTATTTGATTTAAATTTCTCCATTTTCAGTATTGGATTGCAAAATAGCTTCTGGAAAATTCCTGAATTTTCATACCTTAATGCCTTCTTTTTAAAAATATTTCAGTTTTGTTTTTTCGGGTAAAGTTATTGGAAGAAAAATTCAAGAAAATAATATTAGGTACATTTCTATTAGCTGGATAGCAGTTGGCACCAAGCATAAATGTTGGCACCAAATATCATTTTCCCAATTGCGTGGTAATTGCCAAAAATGTGCATAAAACATGGCAGCAATGAAACTTACAAAAAAAAAAAAAACCGGTGGTTTATCATCATAGAACTGCTGGGTTTTCGTGAGCTTGGTGCACATTTTGTTCTCAAGCTAAGGGAAAAGTACCTAATATTTTGTATCACAAGACTCTTATACACTTCATTGTACCTGTTTTCGTATTACTCCTCAAATATAGGTTTTCAAAATTATATAATAAGTGTGGGAATTTCTGAATACTGAACTATGCATTATATTGTATAAAAGCCATAAAAAAAACCCTTTATAATTTCTTATCTTAAAAAAAACTTCAAATAAAGAACAGTTTATAAAGCAGAATGCTGCATAGTGATGTTGATGCTCCTTGAAACAGCTCCTTATAAGTTGTAATATTTTATAAGTATTAAGTTCATATTAAAAATTAATAGAAACTCCATTGACAAATTTGCAACCACACACAATGTAAATGAAAGTTCATATTGTTGTTGACAGTACAGTTTTCTTGGCATTGTGATGGGAGTTATTATTTTTTCCCTGACCATGCTACATGATGATCATTTCGTCCATGCTACTTCATCATGGTTAAATAGTAAAATTAATGTAAATTTATTTTACTAAGCTCATTTCTCAGTTCTGTGCACAATATGTAAATTTAATTTTTAGTTATTATTTTTATTACTTATTTTTCATTTAGACATTAATGGATACTATGAATCAGTCAAAAAAAATATATTGTTCTCTTTTCAGCTGATTGTCAGTATTCTACTTATGTGTTTAAGAATTAAAAATTTATATTTTTAGATTCCATAAATAATTAATTTTATTAATAACTTACAATTTTTGAATAACTGCACTACTCGGATGAGTATTTGTTGATTTTCTTAATTGATTTTCAATATAATTACTATGTGTGTGGTAACTTGATTTGTTTTTTGAAAATTCTATATAACGGCATATTATAATATTTTGGGATAAGATACTTAATTTTTATATAACTATAAATGTTTGTAAGATCTTTTCTGTGATTCATTTTTAATTAATAAATCGTGTACAAGGTTGTTCATAAGTCTGTAAAACAGCTGACAAATTTGCTGCTCATGGGTTTTACTTCTCATATGAAATAATCCTGCATAAATTAATTCATTATATATATATATAATTTGTATTTCACTGTTGTGTAGCTTATTTACATTTAAAAACAGATATTGTGTGAAGAATGTTTACCGAAAATGGCTAGTGGCATTTTATGGTATTGTTTACGATGGCATCCTTGGCATATGTATAAGCTTATTGACTTTCTTCTCATATATGGCAATTAAAGATATGGCTGTTGCCAGTGGCAGAGAGGGTCTGAAAATATCGATTGCCAGGAGACAATGGGGGCCCACTTGCTTCTCTATCATTTAATTATCAAATATATAAAATTTTCAAAAATTCATGAGTTGAAATGAAAAGGTTATATATACTTTGGAGGGTCAGAATATGTACTACGGAGTGATTGTGTTTGAATTTTTAATAAGAAACTTACTGATTACTTTCAGTGGTGTAGCTGAAACTTCTGCCACCCGGGGCAAATTTGCAACATGCCGCCCTTCCTTTACAAGTTATACAGGGCTCCTAAACCTTAAAATAAAATAATTCGAGGGGATAAAACCTTTTTTTAGTAACATAACTTGCCTTTGATCTCTGCAGATAGGTTGCAAAATCGCACGTCACCACCAGTCTTTCGTTCGCATGCCGGTAATTGACCGATAAAACACCAAAAATACGAATTAGTTACATTACTTATTTTTTTTATGCACACTACGGTTGAGTTAGTGTAGCTGCTCTTCTTAATTATAAAATTGTTTTCCTACATGTTTGATTTTTCCGCCCCTTTCGATGTGCCATCTGGGGTGGACCGCCCCCCGCTTTAGCTACACCACTGATTACTTTTAATGAGAAAATTACTGAAAATTATTCATCACTGTTATCATTACAAATACTCTGATATTTTTTAAAAATGTATTTCAAGCTCTTTAAAGGCAGTTTATATATATATATATTATTGATCAATGCAAGTCTTTCTGGATCTCAATTATCTATTGATGACAACATAGTTTTTTGTTGTTGTTGTTGCTCTTAACTAATTCTTGTTACTCTTTGCTAATTAATAAATAATAATACAGATGAGGAATTTTCTTCAACATTATAGAATAAGATATGGTATTCTGAAGCATACAAACAAAGCTAAGAAGATGCAGCCTCAAGTGAAAAACATCAATTTATTTTTATTTTTTTTATCAGCACTCAGGCTGCCATCTGTTTGTTGTAAATTGATTTAATAAAAGTTTCAGTATGTATACTATTGGTAACAACAGGCATTAGAGCTCCAGTCTTATTCTCAAGATTTTAGAAAATAAAATTAGGTATGTTGTTTAAAGGCAACACTGGACCTTTAAGGGTTAAACATATAAATTACGTGTAAAAAATGACGGTCCTGTGTAGGTTAAAATTTTAGTTTAGCTGCTTTGCTGATTCTACAGTGTCAGTCTGTGAAAATTAAAATTCATAGGTGACAGCAGGAAAGTTATCAAGTAAATAAAATGCTTAAAGCTAAGTAAATAAAACTCTTTAAAATTTGACAGAAACTAGATTTCTAATTTTAACCTGTACAACTGTTGTGCCAGAACATTTTTTTCCTTTGAATGCGGGTCGGTACAGCTACTGTACAAGACAAAAGTGAGGATTTCACTCCCCGCATTCAACACAGTTCTTCTGGTTTAAGTCCCCGTAGCCTAAGGTTAATATTTTTTATCTCTACTTAAAGTGGTAAGAAGAGAAGGTGGAGGAATAAGATTGACTTTATCTTGTTTATAATGTCAAAATACACTAGTAATTTGTACTTATATGCATTTGGAAAGCTTTCTATGGTCTTTTATTTCACTCTATCTCCTAGTTATTATGAGTTTGGTGTAGAATAACTGAATTTGATATTTTAAGCTATAAAATTTAACACAAAATGCCATAATATTACTTCTATGTTTTGCTTCCAAACGTGGCTTTTTTAATATAAATATTTAATACAGCAAAAATGATGTTGGAAGAGCGAAATAATAATTTGAGCTTACCTGTTTGCAAGCTGCAAAAAAACCAGTTTCTTTTTACCGACTAAATGCTGGAATATGACTTTCCTTTCTAATTATTTACCATGAAAGAAACATCAGAAATCTGTTCAATAAGATTGAGGCTGATCTATGTGATAGTACATAACCTCAAAAAGCATAGATCTGTTGAGTGAAGCCACTGCTTCAGGCTCATTTCGCACTAAATGGTTTTGACTGAATGGTAAAAAAAAAAACCATCTTCCAATTTGTGTGAAAGGATTCACACTTCATGGTTCAGATTCATTCACTTCTTCAGTTTACCACCCTCCAAAAATATCAGCTGGTTTTTTTTGCTGGCTGGTCAAAGCTGTCTGTTATTAAACGGGCCTTACCCTTTCTACCCAACCACATAAATCTATGAAAAGGTGTCAGTGTGTGAGTTCCCCTCTTCACAGACATGGTTTTGGTGGTCAAATTACCTTATTTTTTGTTTCCATCTTTAACCACTAGCTGTCCAATGAATTTTTTTTCTTTACAAGATGAGCGAGTTAAGTAATGAGTCTGGTCTATCAATACATCAGTAAAATAAAGCTTTGCGAACAGTGGTAATCTACAAAGCACATCCGTTAGCCACCCCATTGCTTAAGAAGAGGGATGTCACACCTGCTTCCACTTTGCTTTGGTCTCCTAAAGTAATAAAAATCAGTGCTTGCAGCAGCCCTGCTCTTTCACAGAAATTGTGTGTTTATATCATAAAATATTTTTTTATTTGTGACAAAGTGCAGGAAACCTGTTTGAGCAGGTTCTTTCTTCTTCTTCTCTCTCTCTCTCATCTACAACCATCCTAGGGACCCATATTGTCTTATGTATAAGGGGGCCCACTTGGACAAGTTTACAGCCTGGCCAGCTCACCATTGGCTGTTGCATTCTTGTTGTCATTTCAGTATTTTCTCCAACAGTGTCAGCACTATTATCTCAGTACTATAAGCCATAACATACTTCTGTGTTTAACGTAGTGAACTGTTTGCCCTTCTTAATTAACCAATCCATATAGTTGAAGGATAAAAAACAGCAATAAATGGCTGGCATATAATTCTAATGTTACCAAATATTGCAACTTGTAGGATTTGTGAATGGTAAATAGTTTGAATGTTTCACGGACATATGAATAAACTTGTATCTATTTATCCCTAGGTAACTTCCCAATCTGAATTCTCAAAATTTTGTATACTTTTTTAAGAAATATTATTCCCTACTCCTATTTCCTTCCCCATCCTCTAAAAATGTTCCCTTTTTCTAATTACAGAATCTTACTTAAGGTCTTGCTTAGAATTTAAGAGCAACAAACATTTTTTTTCTTTAAATCTCTTACTCTCTTCCTTTCTTTTTCAGTCAACTACGCGGATTGGTATTGTTTTGTGGAGCTCCGCCTTGCTATCCTAAATTCTTACCCATGTTACTACTGTGGTTGCAGCACGATTGTTGCGTCCATTTCACCCCAATTAATCGTGTCGAAAGTTTGCCAATTCTATCATTTACTATCCGCTAATACAAAAATCTAAAACGGTTATGCCCCCACTTCGAGAAACGGTTCTCTCGAAGAGGTTTGTAACAGTGTAATTACTTAAGGATGCTGCCTCATCCTGGATTTATTCTAAAGACCTTTTACCCTGTCGAGTCACATTATTATGACCACAAGTTGACTTTATGAATAACCATCTACTGCAATACAAACAATAAGATATTGACAGCTTGGTAGCATTCAATAAACTTATGGAAAATTTCCTGAGATATTGGAAGGCTAACTGCAACTCATTCAACAAATGTTGGAAGGTTTAATGTGAAGAATTTCGTACAGTTAACATTTTGATCAAAGTATAAATTGGAGGTATTGGAGACTGGTAGATCCAAACTATAAAGCGACAGAAAAATGCTTGGAAATTGAGTCACTTTGTCTAACCATCCATAGATGATTCCAGGTATTGTGAGCAATACTATCTGTACCAATACAGATAGTTGACATGTTTGAACTGTAAGAAGGGTCAAATAAATGAGTCATTGTGAATACTATCTATATATTTGAGTGAATCGGAACGATTTCAAAATCTTTTTTCCTTGTTTGCAATGCTGTCATATGACTAGATTTCTCCAACAGTGGTTATTGCTCATTCACTTCCAAATCATAGCCTTTACTCTTCTTCAATCTTTTTAGCATGAAAGTCGTTGGTCAGTCAATGCTTTTGAACCTCATATATATGGATCTTTGCATTCTCTTTTTAAATACACTTTTCTTTGCCTTTTCATGTGTTCATCAGCTTTCACATTATTTCCATTTCTCATCTGTGGCATGTGGTTATTGCAATTCTGCATCTTTTCTTTGCTATGGTGCTATTTGTTCAACCAGTATTCTTTAGACTGAAAAACCAGCCAAAAGTTGAAAAATGGAATACCTCTTTGGAAAGTGCAGCATTGCTTGGGGTGAATGCTGTCTGATGATTACTTTTATACTTTCTACTATTCATATAGATTATGTATTTTCAGAGCTAGCACATTTTGCCCTATGTATAACTACCAAGCTTCCCCTCAATATGTGCTTTAATTCACTTTTATGTTCTGCTCATATCAGAAGTAAAGGATAGTCATAATGATGTGACTTGAATATGCAATTATTAGTGCAAAATTTAATGCCTCCTTAATTATGTGGTTATACTGGTATTTTAAAAGTAGTCTTTGATTATATAGTAGCTGAATTATTTTAATATCTCATTTTTTAATATTTATTTTCTGACTCAGTATAGAAATTACCATAAGATTGTTCAAAATCTTAATTTTAAGTTTACAGTGTTGTTGGAACTTCAGTAAATAAAAATCTTGTATCAAATATTTGGTTATTACAATATAATTCGTTTATACGTGGCAGTATAGAACCCAACCGTTATAGAAATTAGTTTAAGGTAGGGCTGGATTTCTCCAAACAGCTTAGTTAATGCTTCTCTTATGGTGGAGTATGAGCTTTATTAAAATTTGATTTTGCTTTAAATTAAAAAATGATTTCCTGTACATTTGCTTAAATATCTAATATCTGGATATTAATACCGATTATTATTTCATAGTATTACAAGATCTGTTTATATCATTTGCTTTATTTCTTAGTCTTCCTAATATCCGCTGAATTCTTTAAATAATGCATTTTTTTATTGGAAATTATTTCTGAATTATTACATGCTAAATGCATGCTGCATTTCTAAATTTAATTGCTTTTTGTGTACAATTCCCAGTTCCATTTTTTTACAATGAAAGACATCATCAATTCAGATAGTGATTACATAGTTCTTCTTCATTGTGGATACAAATAGATTTTTTTAAATTGTTACTGGAGCTTGTCGTCGAGAATTATTTGCTGCTGCAGTTTGAAGCTTTGCATTTTTATTCAGATTTTTTATGTCATATTTGAGATTGAACCGTCTCTTACCATGTCAAGACCATTTTTTTTATAAAAAAAAACCAGAATTGTTCTTGTGAGAATTCATCTTAATATTTGAATTTGAAATCAAGAATTGGTTGGTCTTATCAAAGTAGAATCTTCCCTTTTTATCCTTTTTATGTAATAAATTTTTTGTGACCTTTATAAAATTATATCTTTTGCTTCAGTTATTAATCTTTAGTTTGTGTTATTCAGCAAAATATTTTTTATTTCCTTAATGTAAATGTCAAACTTTTTTAGTGCTGCTTTATTTTCAAAATATGCATATTTGTCTTTCACATAGAATGCATGTGCATTTCATTCTTGACCACAGCTGTGTGCTGTTTTTGTTTTCAGAGTATGTTTTTTTAAATGGTAGTTTTTTAAATTCATAAAATTAACTTAGTAATTAAAACTGTTTCTGGAAATGAGCAAATTGTATTATGTTTGAAGGTAAATGTGTTCAAACTCATATATTTGGCAGAAACTCATTGAGTTTTGCCATGTATGAATGTCCTGCACTTAGAAAATTTATCATACATGATCATTTCATCTTGAAAGAGCCTTAATGTTGGAGAGTTTTTTGTGTTTTTCTGTTTATTTTATACAATTGCTTTAAATTGCTTCTGATTATGAATTTAACTCGTCTCAGTGAAGTTTTTATCATATAAAAGATTTTTTAAATATTTTTATTACCAATTGCGCATATAGAAGACATTTTTAATTTTGTCAAGGTTTGAAAGTTTGAATTATTAATTCATCTGAAGTGTTTTGCCTTCTGTTGAAAGTTGTTAAAGCCTTCTGAAATTATAAATTATTTTGATTAAATTATAACATTATTATTAAATCTTACAGGTAAATCACAACCATCTGTGCCAAGCAGCACCCCCAGTGTCGTGACACCAAATCAGCATTTGGCTTCTAGTCGAGTGGCTGCTGATTTACAGGCACAAGAATTAATAGCGTAAGGACCGGTTTCTCCCCCCTTGCTGAATTCATTATTAATTATTTGAATCAGAACTTTGTTAAGACCAAAATTTTGAATTATTCCATATATTTTATTCTTTGAGTGCAATACTATTTTTTTAGGTCCAATATTTAACAAAGAACTAGTTTCTCTTAAAGAAATAAGAATACCATTCCATTAGCAACACCCCACACAAAACCTACCAGATTTTAGTGGTAACGTGCTAATGAAATTGCTCCACCTTGAAAACTTGGTTACGATTGGGCCTTGCTAACTGACTAGCACCAAAATCAGAAGTATTCTGTATACTTAAAAAAAGTGTACAAAAACATCTATGTATGAAGAAACATTTTTCGAAACAATTCAGAAATGACTTGAAAAGTAAAGGTACAATAGCTTTTTTTAAAAAGTGAAACACTGAGATTAAAATGAAATTTCCTTGACCTCTTCTGAAAAGTATAGTTTTTGGATTTAGCATAGTTCTGATTCATTTGAGCAGTATGCATGCTGTTTCTTATTTGAACGGAAAATCATGATATTTCTATTTTTTTTCGGGGTCGTTATGATAATATCATTCATTGTAGGTAAGGTGTTTAAGGTTAAAGATAATCTTCAGTATTTACTTATTGTGGGCATTTTTGAAATTATAACTCTCATTTTTGTGTTCATATTTTGTTGCAGAGATCAGAAGAACCAGGACTTATCATGTTCCAATAATCCAACACCAGTGGATGCTAACTTACTAGTCACTCAAGGTACCAAAAAAATGTTTTAATTTGTTTTTTCCTTCTCTTGATTAAGTATTTGTGTTTCATAAGCATTTAGAATATCGAGAAAGTAAGTTGCATTGACCAATTAAAGCATACAAATGTAAAAGAACAAAAGACTTAATTGTTAACTGAGGTACATGCCTTGGACTGTGTTTAAATTGCAATGCTTGTTGAGATTCTTGTCATAACAAGGCACCATATTTTATATCCCTATATTGAAGAGTGATGCCACCTTTGATGATAACCAGATGGTAACAACTTGTTTCTCAGAATCATCATCCTGGAACCTCTTGCAAAAAAAAAAAAGCTTTAAAATTGCAAAAATATGTGAAAATTATAGGAGGCACAGTCTGGACTGTGAAGGGGATGAGGAAATATTTCCCAGCCAAAGTCTCTAATGAGTCTTTGCCTTACAGCCAGCATATGGGGATATGGCTGCGTATCAATTTCCTCTATCATTATTTTTTCATTATTGCAGCTGACTATGAAACACTTGCATTGCTGCTTTTGAACTTAGCAGTGCACATGGACACACTTGTGATTGAAGCACAAATGGGGCATAAATTGCTAAAGGAACTCACTTTCTGGATAACCCATATATTTATGATCATTCAATTATCTACTTTAAAAAAGGGCTCCAATTTTTTTATTTGAAATATTCTCTTGTTATGTTAAGCAACACTTTCATATTAGAAAAATTCTATGTACTTCCTGTGTTTAACAGCCTTTATGAAGACCCTCAGAATGAAGTAAATCGTTTATGAATTATTTTATCTAAAACAACTTGGAAATTATCAGGTGTTTATTTAAATGTTTTTTAGTAATTATGTTGTAAATTATTCCAATCCATAATCATTTTGGGACTGTTGCTTACAAAGTTGTGCACATCACAGGCAAATGTCTAATCATGAAAAGAAAGCACAATGATGCAATGGCTAAGAAATAGCCAATTCGGTATTTTGAAGAGGCTTTCAAAGCGCATGGGGAACAAGAAAGTGAAAGTTATAGTGATTATACTTTGAAAAGTGTATATTAAAAGGATTTATTACATATATTTATAAAAATAATCCCTGAAACTTTTTTGTCCAATACTGTTTTCTCACTAGATTATTTTGTATTCAACTCGTACTGTAATTCAATCTTCAGCCTTATAAAATATAAGACAACATCTTTATTGGACATGCATTATTTATAATAGTGCAATCCAAGATATTTAATAATAATGAATTCATTTACTACTAAGGGTAGCTCTACTAAAAGTTTATTTGATTAATATGTGATTCTTATTTCAGGCCCAACTATTGTGTCCAGGCAATGGGAATCTGAAGCCCTCACAAGAACAGCAATGCCTTCTGCTTCCTGGCTCACTCATGGATCTGTTGTTGCACCTGCTGTTTGGTTAGGTCAAGGAGCTTATGCGGCAGCACCAACTTCAAATTCTGTGCCCAGCATTGCAATGAATCCACTTGATCCATCTCCCATTTCATTGCCTCCTGGGGGTTATCAGCTTGCACGAGATTCCATCTCTGGACATTTGTTGTTAATACCTACAGCGAATATTGGTATGTCTTATGCCATTGTTTTATAGATATAAGAAGTGCTAAGTGCAGTATGCATCAAGATATTCAGTATTGAAATGAAATGGTTAACAGCCAGGAGTGACATTAAAGTCTGCCCGACAGGGTCTCCCGTTGGGGGGGCATGACCTGCTGTACAAGAGGAGGGTGTAATGATAATCCTCTCAAATTTTTGCCATATCTTTATTTATCTATTAGTTGAATAGCCCCTTGTGTGGACGGGATACAAAAAATTTGCCCTAACAGGGGCACAATTCCTAACAGGAGGGCCCTTGCCCCCACGGACACCCCACTGGCGCCACCCCTGTTAACAGTACAGATTACGAACATCTTTGTTGTCATCTGTGAGTTTATTTCTTCTGAAAGAAACTAACACATACATTATTAGCATGTTACAAAATCCTTGTTGGTATAATGTAAGTGTTCATTGCCCCATTCAGTATAGTTGTGAACTCTTCAACATATCCAGAAGCAGAGATTGTTATAAATTTCTATAAAAGCAGACAATTTGCCTGTGTAATGCAGGCGTATTTCTTATTAGATCTTTGTAGTTGTACACCCTCTTCTTTTAACTTATACCTCAATGCAGGCGTATTTCTTATTAGATCTTTGTAGTTGTACACCCTCTTCTTTTAACTTATACCTCTCCTTGTGTCATTTAACATTATGCCTCTTGAGTCAGTGTAAAATATATGGGATTGTCCATAATAATTTATTTTAATTAAGGGAAAAATGAATGTTAGAGTTGTTTTAAATCTGTTAACCTTAATACATTGAATATTTTTGGAGTTTTTTAATAATTAAATTACTTCTGTTTGCCTTTTATGTGTATTTTTTATTACTTGATTGTTGTTTAAATAATATAAATATTGACATGATTCTAAAATTAATAAATAATTTTTTTTCCAATTTTCTTTTAGAATTAATGGACAGGCCATCTGTTTGGCCATCATTTAATACATCTGCTGGAAATCTTCCAATACAACAACTTGTTACACAGCAGCAACATACACAATTTGAACAAGTACTCCCACATGTATGTATTTATATTGTTTGCTCTGATTATGAATTTTATTGCTAGTTCCTTTTTTTTTTTTTTACTTCTAAATTTTTATATCTGTCACAGTATTTCAAAGAAGTTGAAAAAATTTACTGTGAGAAAAAGAAGGTTAACCATTTTATTATTTTTCTATTTCTGTATCAGCTTTAGATCCAATTACCAAGGGATCTGGGAAATATATTGATGAATGATAAATAAAATTTTGAACAATAAAGAACAATTAAAATTTGGAGAACGTGCAGACAAATAAATAGATAAAAATTTTACTTACTATTTTAATATTAGTGCTAAATTCAGTACATTTTATTGATGATAATTAAAATTGCATTTTATGTAAACAGTGGCATGATGTGTGCTGGGGTATACTCCCATATGCCAGGGAAACAAATTATTGGTAGGTTTCTATCATCTTTTAAAGCCAAATATGATGAGAATGCAAAAAAATAACATATCCCAGGCATCATTGTTTTGTTATTAAGCTACTGATGATGATTGGGAGGAAAGGAGTTGTGTTATGTTCCATGAACCACTTTTTCTCATCTATGCTAAAGTGTGTAAATTGTTAGATAATATTAAAATTTTCAAAATCGTATCACTTATTAACTTTTAAAATGAAATTCTGCATATTTCTGAAGAATTTTTTGAAAATGTTGTTTTGTAGTATTTTTGTATTATATAATCTAATTTGCTGTCTTAGAAAAACACCAAATAAATGGTTATGTTGTGTATGTTCTTTAAAATAAATTTAAAAAATATTTTTAAGTTATTCTGTATAAACTTGTGATGAATATAAATTTTATGTAAATAAAACTATTTAAAAGGGAAAGAAAATTCTCAAAAGGTAATGAATTATATTTACTGTCTGCAGAATTTTCAAAATTTGACTTTTTATGAAGTGACTGTGAACTTACAGTTTGTTAATATTTTTTCATTCCTTTTTTTTTTAAGACTGAAACACAGAAAACTGAAGGAATGGACAGTTGCAATATTGCATCTTGTGATTTATCAGCTCAGCCTAAAACAGATGATAAAGTGGAGGACATGAGTGGGCAAGTGCCAAGTGTACCTCTTGCAACAGGCCAGACGTACGCTTTCACCACTTTCCCCACACAGTGTGATCCCTCCAGTTTTTCGTATGTTCTTCAATCTTCAACTGTAATGCATCTAGCACATACACAAACAGCTTCTTCCATTCAAACAGACTCTGGTCGAAGATCCCAAGGTACTTCTCCATTGCATTGTGCAACACCTTCACCTCCACCTAACACATGTTCTGTACAGGTTTCTATTACAGAAGATGAAGAAAGTGACAATGATAGTGAAGGTGTTGCATGTGGAGAATCCACAGAAGTTCAGTTATCATGCCACAATCAATCCGTCACAACTGCTATCCAAGTGGATATGGATTCCCAAACAAACTCTGAGGAAGATGAAGAAGAAGAACCTAAGGCTGTAACAGATAAGCCAGAAGAAACCAAGGTAGAAATGTCCGATTCTGCCAACCAAACAGAGTCTGTGCCATCAGAAAGTCCAAAGTCTGATCCAGATCCTGACCCAGAACCTGAAACAGAAGATGTAGTGCTGCATGAGCAGTTAGAAAATCAAGAACCTTCTTTCCCATCTGATACATCCCAAGAAAAGCCTGAAATTATCCCTAGCATCAGTATTAAAGAAGATATTGTAAACTCTGAACCAGGTATGGAAATAGTGACATCTGAAACAGAATTGGCACCATTATTACCTGTTGAGAGCAAACCTGTTATGGATTTCATTGATCACCATGGCCTCAATCTTCTGGTCGATAGCATTGAAGAATTTGCCTCCAGAGAACAACAAGATGGGTCTCTAAAAATTGGCGATTCGACATTGCAGTGTAATATAGCTGCTGAAACAACTTCTTTATCCATAGTACAAGATACTGTAGTTGAAGAACAGATTTCAGATCTTCCTAAAGTCAATGAAACAAATCTCATTTCTGAGAAAACTTATTCATCAAAGTATAAAACACTTGACACAACATGTACTGATGGTTTAGGTCTTCTTTGTGCATTGGCAGAACAGAGGTTCTTAGAAGAATCCATGAATGTTGATGATAATAAGACAAATACAGTACAGACAGAATCTCAGGATTCATATTCATTTTCTGAGGAAACAAAGACCAAAATAGATTCAAATTCTTCCTTATCTAGGGAACAAACAAATTCTGATGATTCATTCCTGTCTTCATGTTCCTCTTCTCAAGATTATGAAGAAGTTTCTGAATTAGATATGCGTGCACGACTTGCTGAGCTTCAAAAGAAATATCGTCAAAAACAACGTGAACTTGAATTGTTAAGAAATAAAAGGGAAAAAGAGTGAGTATGATTTTTATTTTATTAAATTTAGTAAAAATCTAAGAAACTAATAATATACATTTTATTTATATTGAGCTAATCATTTTTATTAGTAGATTAAACTTCTAATTATCACAGGACTTTTTTGTAGGAATTGTTTATGTAATTTTTCCATGTAACAGTTCAAATTTTCCCTTCATTTCTGATTTTCTAAAGTATCAGCCATATCAATTAGTTTTTTTAATTAACAAAAATATTAATTGTTAAACTTTAATTTTTCTGTACTGCTTAATAAATGCATATTTTTTAAATGTGTATTTAAATCAACTTGTTAAAATGCTCTTTTTTTGTTGTTGTTATACTTATAATCTCACTTTTTTTACTGACAAATAAGCATTTCAATTTTGAGCATATTTTTATTTCCAAACAGAAACAGTGATGATGAATTTGAATATGTGTCCAATTCACCAAAACCACCAAAATCTTTACCTCAGAATAAATCATCAAGTGTTCCTCAGTCAAAATTATCTTCAACATTTCAAGAACATAGTTCTTCTAAAAATACATCCTCAAAATTTTCAAAGAAAAAGCAAAAGAAAGTCCAGGAAGAATCTGCTGTAGAAAGTAATTTTAAGTCTGCCAAAAAAACGAAAGTTTCAGTTAACAAGGTTTGTGACATTTAGAAATTTTTTTAAAATTCTTTATTAGTGCTACATTATG
Source organism: Araneus ventricosus (assembly GCA_013235015.1). Lineage (NCBI taxonomy): Eukaryota > Metazoa > Arthropoda > Arachnida > Araneae > Araneidae > Araneus > Araneus ventricosus. The sequence goes on along the minus strand of BGPR01002477.1, from coordinate 36,231 downwards.
ACATAAAATATTGTTTTCCTGCCAAATATTCTGAAATATTTCATTGTTCTTTTCCAGAATAATGTGCAAGAACCATCAAGAGAAGGTAAGATGAGATTCATAAATAATTTATTTTTTAATAAGGCACGTGAGTTAGTTTCATACTTATGAAATGCAAGTTGTTAAATTTCTTTCTTTTATGATCTAACATTTTTCATATTCTTTTTGGCTTTTCAGAAGAGCATGCTAAAGTTCCGAGTATAACTTTAGTCCATGAATCAAATGCAAACATTTCAAATGATTCAAATACATCATCTGGCTTTTCAAGTAAGTGAAGTATTCAGTAGTTTATTAGCAAAATTTTTTATTTGTTTGGCTATTAAAATCTAATGCTCCTTCTATTCCACTTTTTTCTTTTGACTTTCTCCTTGCTTTTGATTCCCTTTTAAATTTTGGTACATATGATTTATTAACACTTTCACTGTCATATTTTGTTTATTAATTATACTACTAAAAGAATAATTAAGAGTACTCTCTTCTATACTCTAATTTAATTTAGCAGGTCGATTAACACACTGTTTTGAAGCAACACTAATGCTATTTTGGGAAGAACCTTGTAATTTTGAACCATGGTTAAAAGACAAAGACAGCATCCCATTTCCAAATTTCCATGCCTTACCTGTTGGAGGATGTTTGGTCTTCTACATTAGATTTTATGTGCACCAGGTTCACATATGCAGCAGATCTTTAGTGCAATTATGTTTTGAACTTGGATCCTCTGATCCTGAAACCAAGACCACCGTAACCCCATTCTATAAAACCATTAGAACAGTGTGTTCAATAGACTAGATGATAATGTTTTCATTTGGAAATTATGTTCAGCATAATCTTATATGATAATTGCAATATATATGAAATAGTCATACAAAAATCCCCACTTATCTTTATAAATATGTTCGAATATGAAACTTTAGTGAAAATAAATTTAATCCATTAGTTCCTTTTTAATTTCATTCTCCAACTAAATAAAAATCTTTTCAGGTTCATCTCTGTCAAAGAAAACATGCAATAATCAAGATTACAACAATGAAAGCAGTTCTGCTAGCAGTGTTAGTAAAGATGATAACAGTTCACAAGATCAAGATTATGATAAGGTATTTAGTTTTATATTTCTTTGTTTATTATAAGTATATTGATTATTGCAATTTTTTACACAAAATCATCAATCGTAGCTCTTTGAATATAATTTTATGGGTATTGGTAATTTTTTTCCTATTTTGGAAATTGCCAGGATATTAAAATAATATGGGGCAAACTTAATCATTTTCATTTTAAAGTTCTTGTGAAATAGGTATATTGAAAACTGACTAATAATTTAGAGTATTATTTAAGAACTCTCTACGTTTGCAATATTTACAAGCTCATTGTTTTAAAATTTTTAGAAAATAGAATGGAATCCATATTATTTGAAATATGCTCATTTCCTTAGTTTTATTCAGTTTTTCAGATATAACATTATTTTTCTTTATTTGACTTTAGAATGACAAAACAAAAACTCCAATTTTTGATGAGCAGGCCTGGTTTGTTCGACGAAGTGAGCGGATCTTCCTTAGTGATGCACGTTCAGTTGCAACAACCACACCTGATAAAAGTACGAAGAAAAATTCTAGTTCTTGTCAGAAGGTACATTCAGAAGTATCTCATAAAGAAAAGAAAGAGGTGATTTTTCCCCCATCATATTTTTGCATTGAAGAAATGGAAATTTCTTATTATACATGATGTTATAGAATTAAATTTGTTAATCGAACCAGTTTCATTGAAAATATTTTGGATATCCAGAGAGTAAGTTTTGTTCACCAAGTAAAAGAATATAAAATGTAGTGAAACAAATCGCTTTAGTATCAACTAAGTACATGTCTTGGACTAGATTTAAAAATAATTGCCATCTGTGTTGAGATACTAGATGCAAAGAGGCACCTTATTTTGTATTGTGTCCTGTCGGAGAACAATACTGCCTGTGGTGATAACTATGTGCTAATGACTTGTTTCACAGCATTATGATCTTGGAACCTCTTGCCAGAAAAAAAAATCCTTAAAATTAGAAAAATATATGAAATTCAGAGGGGACAAGGTAAAGAGGGTGAGGGAATATTTCTCAACAAATGTGAATGAATCTTTTTGTTACAGTCACTGTATAGAGATATATGGTGAGCGTATTGATTTTAAACATTGTCCCAACTCACTATAGAATGTCTGCATTGGTGTCTTCCCTCACAATGATGTATCTGTCTTATAGATGGTTCAAACTAATCGGCTTGCATGCACATTCTTGTGATTGCAGAGCAGCTGCAGCATAAATTGCTAATGGAACTTACTTCCTATATAACTATTTTTGAATTATTTCTCAATAGTAATTTGTATCTAATTATTGTGAAACTTATTTAGCACAACATTAGATTCTTTGTTATATTTAATTTTGAGTGTAATTTATGAAAATAGAAGTTCTGTTATTATTTGCACAAACATGAAAAGGAACTCCTTTTCTAATTTTTTAACAGTACTGTCATTTTAATTCTATAATATGCATTGAGTTTTTGTGTAGTTAGCATAGTTTACTTCAAAGCAACTTTCACCTGGTTGGTTAAATTCTGTCAGATTTGTATCTCAGTTAATCTAAATTTGTTATTTTTTAAATATACTTATTTATAAAATTATTCGTATTGTTAGAGTTATCTGCAGCAAAGCTTGTTGAAAATCGCGGAAGCCATTATTTTTTATATTTGTGTTAATTTAAGATCTGTTCTGCTGTAATGCTTTAACAAAATTTAATATCTATTAGGTTGTCAGCTTATAATTTATTACGATTTTTTCATGTATAAATATTTATTTTCCTTGCAGACTGTAAAGTCTATAAAAATTTCAAAAGCTTCTGATGAATCTGAAAATAAAAAAGTTAAAGGCAAAACTCACAGAAAACCAGTAAGTTGAAATGCTTTTTATCAGCTTAAATTACATGAATGCATTCGAAAGAATGCTGTTTATAGTGATTATAATTTGTGCACTTCAGGTTAGGAAAACATTTCAAATCATGTGGAGTATTCAAAAGCTATGTTTTATTATATTGAATTTAGATTTACCTTATTTAGTTATAAATCCCAAGCATTTTTATCTGCAATAAATTAATTAGTATTAACAAATTTTTCATGGAAGTTTTGACTTGCAGCAAATTTTATGTTTTTGAATTTTACTATAATATTCTCAAATCTGCAGTGTTAAATTTTTAATTTTCATTAAACATTTCTGTTAGAATGATTATCTTTTAGAAAGATGTATTGAATTTAGGAAGTAATATGATACCTAAAATCATTAAAAGATAAGTAATGGCATCTTTAAAAGTACCATTATATATAATGGCACTTTTTTTTTCTTGTTGTTATGCCTATAACACAGACTCCTTTGCTTTCATCTTATTATTTCTTTTGCTACGTTTTGTTATTATCATTATTAGAACTTTATTTCTTATAAAAGTTTACATCATGATGGAACTTTTGGATTTGCAACATGAGCTAATGGTAGTGACATTTGGTTTGAAAGTCATGTTTTTTTTTTTTTTTTTTGTGATACAGGTTTTAACTTTTTATCTATCTTTAACTCTTTTTAATTGTAATTTCATTACTTACATAGAATAAATAACTTTGATACAGATTTATCACTTCAAACAGGCTTGGTTTTATTTATTGCACAAGGCTGTTAATGGGCTTGCAGTAGATAAAGTGCTGATCTTTGTTGATGAACTCTGCAAAAAAAGAGAAAAAAAAATCCTCCTATCTTATAAATTTTCTCATGATTTGAATCTCCATTCAATTCTGCAGAAGTAACAGAGCATCGCCTTTTTTATGAAAAAAAAATCATTTTATTTATCTTCCTATTAGTGTGCTTCTAAGTTTTTATACTTTTCCAAACTATTTTCTTTAATTATTAGTTGTTTATTTTATTTAATTTGATTTCAGTATGCATAATCTTTGTTTATTGCAAAAATATCCATATTTTTAAAATTTTAATTTTATGAAGATTTAAATATTTTTACACTGTTTCTTTCTTTTTTAGAAACTGAAATTGTCAAAGAAATATTTAAGTGATTGTGATTCTGATAGTAGCAGTAATGAAATGTCAGCTTCGGATAGTGAACATAGTGATGGTGCCTCGAGCACAAGTGAAAATTTGCCTCTAAGCACATTTGTCGAGCAGTCCACTCAGAAAGGTAATTTTTTTTTATTTCTTCATTTCTGATGTATGTCTTGTTATTGTTTACTGTATTAATTTTGATGGGAATAACAGATGTCTTTATATTTACAATTACTCAAATATACTAAAATAAAATTGCTTTTTTTTTTTCAAAAATATTATTATCCATTTAACTTTAGTTGTGTGATTTGCGTTTTTCTTCCACATTAAAAAAAGTTCCAAGCCAAGTTTATTGAAATTTGCTTTAGAGTTGCCGTGCATCTTATGACATATACAGTGGAACCTCACTTAAGGAATACCTCTCTTAACAAGTAATTTGCATAACAAGCAAAAGAAATTGTAAAAAAAATGACTCACTTAATGAGGGACGTTTTACATAACGAGTAACAATCTTACTTTCAGAGAGTTTTTGAAATATAACTTGCGCATCGTTGCCTGCCTTGAGCTGATTGAAAATGCATGGAAAGGGGTTACCAAGAGAACCCTCATTTCTACTTGGAAGAAACTTTGACAGAAGAGCATTGTCAAATGCAACTTATAGGAGTTTGAGACCCCAATGAGATTGGGTCTTTGGCTAAGAACATGGGACTAGAGGTGGATAAGAAGGATATCATTGAGCTTGCAGAAAAGCACACCCAAGAGCTGGCCACCGAACTTATGAAATTGCATTTTGTTTCACAGCAACAGGTTGTGGAGGAGAGTTTGTTACAGTAGGAGGAGGTAACAGCAAAGCATCAATCTTCTGGCACAATAAGAGAAATGCCAAAAGCATGGGAAACTGTTGCATCATACATTGAGAAGCATTACCTTTTAAGGCAATGGCTAAGGCTATGTGCACTACAAATTTATTTAATGATAAGGCTGTGCCGCATTTTCGGCAAATTTTGAAGCATCGGCAAAAACAAATTCTTTCAGACAGCTTGTTAGTAAAAAAAAGAAATAAATATGTATCATAAAAAAATAACTAATTGTTTCGATTTTTTTCTGCAAATTTATTTCGCATTCCAGGTAGGTTCATTCCACGATAGAAGAAAAGATGATGATTCACTCTCCTTAACTATGTTACTATAATACTATATAATTTTCTTTGAATAAACGTCATACCTAAAATTTTTTGAGTATTGTTTTCAGCATGGAATGCATTATCGTATTATACATTAATTTATATGGAAAAAATAGTTTTGCATTACGAGTGAGATTCTGAAACAAATTATGCTCATTAAGCATTCGGTTCTATGTTTAACATACTATTCTATGTAAACATACGGTTCTATGTTTAACAACATGTGATTTCAAAAATAGAATTGTGCATGTCTATATGTTTCCTAATTGGAAGTTAGGTCACCATATTTGAATGTTTTGTCCTTTTTCAAGTTTATTTTAGCAATTTATTTTGCAATGTAATGTGTATGAACGCTGAGAAATGGGGAAATAAATGAGGCACTGTAAACTGATTTAAATAATCTTGACCTATATTGCCATATGGCAAAAGATATTTTGGAAATAAAGGTCAACTCCCTTCAGCAATATTTTGTGATTTGGCCTTGGTGTGAAAAACATAATGTACCACCTGTATATTTGATTAGGATTAATATTCAATATGAGACTTTAATGAACTTAGTATGCTTCCATTAATTTCAAAATAAATAAATAATATATTCCTCGAATTTTTTTTGGAAAATTGGTGCACTGAATTTTGGATTATAAAAATGGCTAATCAGACTACTGAATTGGGATGGAGAAAATATTTTTTAAACCAAAAAATTGCTTCAGTTTTTGATTATTTTTATAACATTTTCATGACCAGATAAACATATTGTTATTGTAATTTGTCTATTAGTTATCAAATTTATGCTTTGTATCGGTAGTAAAATGTATCCTTGAAAGATTCTTTTCTTTTGTTTAATAATTTTTGTCTTAACAGCTGTTTCAGAACGACAAAAGCGACTCTCAGTGGATAGTGCTTGTAGTGATATCAGCTCAGGTCAAAGTGAAGACATTCCGTTAAGTGTATTGATTGGTCAGAAGAATGAAACTTGCCCAGAACTGAAATCTTGCATTTTGAAACCTAATGAGTTGCAGAAAGATGCTCGACTGTTGGTTTTAGATGAAGGTCTTTTCTATGCTGGACATGTCACGAAGAGTGATGATTCTGATGTGTAAGTTGCTTTTTTTGCCTTTTGCCAATGAATTACTGAAGCAATTAGGACAAAAGTCAATTCTGTTAGTTTGTTTTAATATAATGTTCTTTTATTGTTACACATTGTAAAATTGTGTAACTGTTAAATTTAGATTCTCTTCTAAGTTTATAAATGTACTTTATAATGTTTCTGCATGAACTACTCTTACATATTTATTTAATTATTTTGAATTTCTGTAGTAAGAGAATAAGCTTGTAATGGTAAATTAAATTGAAAAATAAAAAAAAGAGAGAGGTCACTTTTAGATAGATTAGTGGTTTTTAATGTGAAACTTTTCTGAAAAAATTTTCTTAACAACCATGAAATGAGAAAATAACCTAATGGATAATTCTTAAGCTGGTTTTGAGCTGATGTACAGTAAAATTAAAAACCAGTTTTTTAGAATATTAAATATCTTTATGATATTTGCAGATGAATATTAAGAGTCAAGCAGTAATGACATGAATCTTATTTTAAAAATATTTTAGCAATGATAAGTTTTATTATGCTGAGTTGACAAAAGTGGTTCACATATTGTATTCTTACATATTTTAAGAATGTGCTATATGTTCTTGCCACGTCAATGTTAGTGTGCTTCTGTTATTATAACTTGCTTTAAACTACCCTCAGTGTCAAATAATCATGAATGAAGCAACTTGGAATAAAATGCATATCTTGGAGTAGTTGTCAATGTGTTTAATCTTATTTTAACCTCCGAACTTGTTTTTTAACATTTAGGTATGGTATTCTTATTGATGGTGATAGAGCAGCTAGACCTCATATGTTTTCAAAAGAAGAAATACTTAATGCAGCTGTAAGTTATCATTGAACTTTCCTTTTCATATCATGTACTTAATAAAAATTGCTAATTTCGACTTTCCAATTTTGATGAATCTAATTATTTGAAGAAGGATTTTACAGTCTACTGTAAGTAACTTATAGAATACTTTCATTCAAACAATCATGCTTTCGTTTAAAAGGTTTCTACTTTTTTTCCTACCTAGTCTTATGTATAACAGTCCAAAATTTACAATATATTCACCCAAATGAATTTGAACAGTCTTAATCTGCCAGAAAAAATAAATCATTGAAGAAAGTTTTCAGTTCTGTCACTGTCTTATTTTATTTATAAAACATTTTCCCATTTACAGGTTCTTGAAGTAAAGCCCACCCACAAACAGCAGTTACCTGAGGGATCCAGAATTTGTGCTTTCTGGAGTCAACAGTACCGATGTTTGTATCCTGGTACAGTCACCAAATGTGAGTTTCAAGTCTAATGCTATACAAAGTAGTACTGTTATTTCTGTTTCTTTTGTGAAATATTTCATGTATGTGGATTCCTTTTCTTTTTTTTTAGCATCTAGTCCTATGCCAGACCCTTCAATGTTATATGTGGAATTTGATGATGGAGATTCGGGTCGTATTCCTTTAAATGACATTAGAATGCTTCCACCAGATTTCCCAATTGTCTGTAAGTTACATTCATGTTTGCATTTATTTTCAAAATTATGTAGCATTCATATGTGTAGCTTTCAGTTTTGTAGATCAACTGCAATAGTCCAAGACAAAAAAAAAAAAACTTGCAAATTCTATTTATCTTAGTGTGGTAGTTTGAAAGCTTTTTCAATTTGTTGTCCCTTTTCTGACCCCAAAAAAAAAAGCTACCATCACATTTTTAGTAGAAAATATTTTCAGTCATCTTGTAAAAAAATGGAATATTGATTAATGGCCTATGAAAATAATTTGAATTTAATGGGTTTACATGGTAAAATGCATTGAAATATTTTTAATGGAGATGAGTTTTTTTTATAATTTTTGTTTTTATGCTTGGAAAAGTCTGTCAAAAATAAAAGATTTCAGAGTTTTCATGACCTCATGTCAGGCTTCAGCTTTAAGTTAACTACAGTTTTAGTTGAATTTTTATTATTGTCCAACAAGTATATCTGCCATCCGAAGAAATTAATTCTTAAAAAAATTGTGAATTACTTTTTATCTGGAGAAAATATCTGTAGTGATTTCAGCATAATTATGAATATAATTATAAAGGCTTGATGATTAATTCTGTTTAAAAGATGTACGCTAAGAAGTATAGAAATAAAATTAAACTTTATTTCATTTGCTGGCTTGCTTATATGTTTTTCTACTTGTTTTAGCTATGGAACCAAATCCTTTTATGATTTTGGGCAAACGAAGATCCCGTGCCCAGAGTCAAAATAGTTGTGGCACTAATGATGGAAAGAATGGGAATGAATCAAGCAATCAGATGAGTGAAAAAGATAAAAGTGATTCCAAAAAACAGAGGAATAGTGACAAGTCAATCAAAAAATGTTAGTGTTCTTCATCTATTCCTTTGAGTTTTTCCAAATTATCGACTAGTTTTTGATATTTCCTCAAATTGTCACTAAAATAATAATAATTGTTCTCTTTGCTTTTGCTTAAAAGTATAATTGTGCTTTACCACACTGAAGCAAAATTTCCCATTCTTTTGGTCTCTTTATTTTTCAGCTTTTGTCTTATCTATTTCAAATCTACTGACTCATTGAACTGAATCTGTTAGCTCAAATCTATTATTTCAGAACTCTGCATTTTAATTTATTTTATGAATTTTTACCTGTTACTTACAATTTACGTTCATATCATTTGTACCACATCTAAATTAGTCTTTTTATAAATATTAATTTCACATTAGTATAAATAAATACTTTTTCATTCACACTGTTTTTGTCCCCTTGTTAGATTTGAAATGCAAGCAGATATTTTGCAAATGAACGTGAGTCATCTAATTGATAGTTCTGCTATTATTGAAAATAATTTTTAGGAAACTAGTCTTCCTCCCATATTTTGAACAGTTAGTTAATGAAAATTTGTCATGAAATCAGTGAATTACTATTTGTATTTTTTAATATTATAGTTTGGTATTATCCTTTCTGTTCTATGATTTTGATTATATTCCTTCTAAATTTGAAACTGTTGTGGAACTGTGCATTTCTTTTTTAAGTGTTGCAACACTTGAATTAGAAATTTACAATTAGGTATTTTATTCTTATTGCCATCTAAAATTCAAAAAAATGGAACTTTCTTAAGTTTTTTTAGCCAAAATTTAACAATTATTACCCAATAAGTCCTTTAAAACCATATAAAACAAAGTCTGAATGCTTCTCTAAGCCTGGGGTTTATCTTGTTCTTTAAAAGTAGTTCATTTTCTTCGATGCTTTTCTAAAATATTTCTTTATGACTTTTACAAATATGAAATTTATGAAAATAATTCTAAAACAAAAATATTAAATTACTATTTTATCCAATGATATTGAAATTAATGTAATGGTTTAAATAGATGAAATTTACATTTTTGTTTTCTCTTGCAGCTTATCCTGAAGGCAAGAGTAAAGAGAGCTTAAAGCGGAAAAGATCTCCGTCTGCCTCAAATCGCTCACGCAGCTCATCCAAATCATCAAGCACCAGTCGTGCAGAAGCCAAGAACCAAAATCTCACTATTTCAGAGGACCATAAAAAGATAAAGTCTGAGGAAAAGACTAAAACTATTAGCTCAAAATCTAAAGACAGTGACTGTAAAACTGAAAATTCTTCTGTTGAACCTAAGCCAAAGAAACACAAAAAACACAAAGACAAAGAGGATCACCACAAGCACCATCATCATCACCATCATAAACATCATCACCACAAAAAGCATAAGGCAGAGAAACATGAGCGTCGCACCTCTAATGATACTGTGATATCTTCAAGCACTTCGAGCACTGGTGATGACTCGCCTGCCTGTCTCTCATCTTCATCAGTTAGGTTGCCTAATCCCGAACAGGACATGTTTATTTTGGAAAACTCCAAGACTGATTTGACTTTTAAAATTAAAAAGTCTCCCTCACCCCACACCAATCCTGAAGATGCAGCTGCTGCTGCTGAAAAGAAAGAGAAGAGGGCAGCAGTAGTGGAGTCATCCGATTCCAGTAGTTCTGATGAAGATGTTGTTGAACCGGCCAAAAAGAAAACAAAGAAATCAAAAGTGAGTTTTAGTGTAACAACAATTTTCTTTTTCAGTTTTGATTGAAATTTATACATTGAAAGCATGCTTGAATATAATGCAAAGTTATTACAAACGAATTACTCAACTTTGAAAGGTTATGTTTACAAAAAAAAAATCAACCATGAACCAATCACTTCAAAAATAAGTTCATGAAGATATACATTGGAGCTTGGCTAATTCAAACTTTTTAATCCAAATTTTTCTCTTGTCTCTTGCATTTCCTGTATAATGTGATGTCAACGAGACCAAGTTTTCTTCAATTTGAATTTTTATTTTGGTTCTGTCAGTTTCAAAATTTCCAAGTTCCACTGTAATTATATAATTGTTTAATGTAATCACAGTATCAGCACAGTATCCAAATTCATCCCACACTCTTTGCAGTGTGTCCAGAGTTACTGTTCAGATGGTAGCAGTTATTTTCATTTAGAATTTTATCAGTGTTAATCAACAGTTTTGTTAAAGAAAACACAATATCTTTTACATGCCTTAATTCAAAAAAGTTACTGGGTTAGGGTATGGCTTCATGGGGTTTGACAATGAAGAGCCTGGCCACAATCTGCTCTGTGCCCAATCCATCGTTGTTACAATTTTTTATTGAAAGCAGATATAAGTGCCTATCAACATCTCTCACCAAACAAAGGAAATTTCAGAACATCCTGCTTGCATTGATTTGTACAATGGTGCTTTAACTCTATGAGCCCTAATGCGCCTCATTCGACAGAGACCGGGCTCAGGCAGTTTCGGACGCCTGGGTGAATTTTACGGGAGAAAAGATGTTCCTTTCTTTGTGCACAATTGATCGCCCAAACTTGGGTGTATTCCTCCTGGAATTTCTGTAAAGAAAGGAAGGATTTCATTCTGTTTCAGTGAACGAAAATTTACTTCAGTTTTTGAGGTACTGGAATTCTCACTCTAGCCGGGTTCAGAGAGTTGAGTGGTTTGATTCTGGAGATATATATTGCCTTTTAAACTTAAACTACTGTATTCATGCTGAATAATTTGAGCAGAGTAACACAAATTCAAGTTAAGAAGAAATTATTAATTGTTGAACTAAGGAAAATTATTTGTCAAAGGTTTAAAACAGAGCATTTAATAATCTTGATATTATTTCTACAGTAATCACTCAAATGTTTTTCTAAACTTCAATTACAAACACATGCTGTTTCTTGTAAACTAGAAGATGTGTGCCTTTTTAGACAGACTGTTAACAAAAACCAAAGTATTCTAAATTAATAGCATGAAAAACAGAACTCGTGAATCAATTGACTCTAACTTTCATTTTGTTAATAACTTTACTTTTAAAAATTACTTTCATTTTGTCCAAGTAAAAATAACGCAAAATTAACACTTTGTCATATATTCAAAAGATAATTCATTCAAAAAGAATTTATAACATTTTAGGTAACAACTTTCCTTTTAAATATTCAATTCAGAAATCAAGTACTTAAAAGGAAAAAAAATATCGGATGCATGTAAATAGTTAAACACTCTAAATATAAACATGTAATTTCATGACAATTCCAATGAATTATGTTTTGTTTACCAGCACTCAAATCAAAACTAATTAGGAAAGCTGGATTTAAAGCAATTAGTAAAAAACTTTAAACATACATATCCTTTGTTGAATTAAAGCTGTTCTGCTGATTATAGAAAACAACATTGAACACTAAGAAAAGAATTGAAATTGCTGAACTCGGCTCATTGACCTTTACTACAATCCAGCGCAAATAAGTAACAGTTGGATGAAGTTTGAAATTTACGATCCCATAACTAATTTTTATCCATACTTAGCTTTATTGCCACTCTGATATATCCTTCAATTGATATATTAGAAAAAGAATGATTGGATTGTTTGACGACAAAACAGAAATTGTGATTTGCGCATCCGATAATGATGCAGTCTAAAGGGATGGGGATATTTATAACTCGGACCCTGCATTACCATCTTCTCTGTCCTTTTATATTATAGTAGTACTCTCGGCTGTGTGTTTATAAACATTTTTATCTTCAAGTTTATTTTCATATGGTTCACTGTATGCAGGTTTGAAAACTAGTTCAGTCACTTGGCATTACTGGTTTTCCTGTTTAAATTTTGTATTAATTAATACATCCTCTGTTATATTAATATATCCCTACATTTTCATAACTAGTAATTTTGTCAGTTACAGGGCAATCAGAATAAACCTGCAAAAAGGAAGGAACGTGTGCCATCAGTGGAAAAGAGCAAAATTGCAGGTATTGTTAATCAGTTATGATTAATACTTTACTTTGCTTGTACAAGATCATTAATTTATGCAATTAATGCTTTTCAATTACAGTAATTTAAACAAGGGATATATTTCATTCATTCCTGGCAATCATCATTACTTAAATCCACGTCTCATCTCATATTTATCCCAAGAACTCACAATGTCTTCTGTTGCTTTTCCATTATTCTACTTCTTTTTACATTCTGCTTCTTTTAACTTCATCATAATCATCATTAAATGAGTTTGTTTTCTCATATATTCATCTTCTGTTATTTCTTCTCAGTTAAATATATATTTTTCTTCTCATCTGGCATATTTGCACTATATCTTAACCCATTCTGTGACTATATTATAAGCAAGATTATCTCCTTTCTTAGTTTTCTATGCTGTTCTCTTAATTTGGTCACAGAAAGGGTTAAAATTCTTTTCATCCAATTTCATGTATCTGCATTAAATACTGAGATGTTATGTAATAGTTTCAATTAAAGCAGTACTATATTTGTTACTGTCTTTTTTATTGCCTACTAAAATACAATGGCATAAATGAGAAATTTTTTTTTCTGTTTGTTGATCTGGCTTATATTTCCATACACTGAAGGTAATTTGTGAGAGTTTGTGTGTTTATGTGTCCTTAGGCTTCTTTCTCTCTTTTGGTTAAATTTGTGGCAACTTTTCCTTTCTCTCACAAGTTACAATCCTGTGCGTGTTTTTTTAAATTTAAAACTTCTAGCATCTAATTAGTATTTTCTCTCAATAAAGTTTATTGATACTTAAGACTTGTTGATTGGTCATCAAAATAAGTTAGAAAGATAACGATTTTAGATTCATACTAGTAATATGTTTTAATTCTAAATAATTTTATCCAGCCTTTTTGCCAGTGCGTCAACTGTGGAGATGGTCGGGGAAAAGCTTTCGGCGGCCCGGGGCTAAAGGAAAAGCTAAAAAAGAATTTTATAGGGCAATACAGCGTGGCAAAGAGACAATACGGGTAACTTAAAATTTATTTTTCTTTAATGCTTAGAGACTTACGAATTCATCAGGTAATCTTTTAAGAGATACCAATTATACTTGGCTTTGATATTATGTTTAATTATTTGTATATTGGTAACAATAAGGCTTGAAACAATCTTTTTTATCCTTAAATTTTATGCATATATCAACAGATAAAGAAGCATTATGTTCTTGTACTATTAATTGTTGGTTTCACATTTTTTCAAGAGTAAAGTATTTGCACACTAGCTATTTAAAATAAAGAAACTCCTCTGATTTGATTTCTTCTCCCCTTTTATTTTACCAGTTGGAAGTTGGAATTTATTTAATGAAAAATTAGTAAAAAGAGTTAAATAAAAATACTGAAATGATATCTTCTAAAATCTCACTTGTTTTACTTGCATGTATCCTGAAAAACATAAATATAAAAAATTATTTGTGCATGCTAAATGTAAGCTCTCATTGTATTCTAAGAAAGAATTTGGAAAAAGACTTATTTATGTTCTTATTTGATCACTGAGTAGATAATGGAGTGCAATAATTTTCTAATACAGATTGTTTCAGCCTTTTTGTAGTAATTGCACAAATTTAATTTTTATTATCCAAAATCTTAAAAATTATCTTTAGTTGTATATTTATTCTGTAAAGGTACACAAAGTATTTTTGTAACATTAATACAAGTCTCATATGCTTTTTAAAAAACTTTATTACTATTGTTAATGTAATTGCACTATTTTTATTGTAAATGCACAAGATTTGTATGTTTGCTTATCAGTATTTTGTGTTTTTTCTAAAGAAGGTTAAAGGTGGAACAGATTTTTGAATTTGATCTTTAGAAAATCACTTGAAAAATTGTTGAGCTATTTTCTTTTATAAGATATAATTTATTCTTAAGCCATGGCGGTTTTTCGCACAGGCGCTAGAGGCCCTCACCTTGTGTCTCGAAACCCTGAGGGGGCCACAAATCTAATTTGACGTACATCACTGTTCTAAACCAACTTCGAATTTATGACATTGGTTACAGATGGGGCCTCAAAATAGTTTTGCGCCTGTGGTCATAATGTGTGGTCCTGCCTCATGATGTCAAAATCTGCCACTGGTCTTGAGAAGCATAGCATTATAGCACATATATAATCTATTTTCTAGGCATTTGTTTTTATTTATCATTGACTATTAATTTATTAGCCAATATTTCTGCCTTACATTATTTGATATTCTTAACTTGATGCAAAAACAGGTGGGTGATTGTGCAGTTTTCCTATCAACTGGAAGACCTCACCTACCATATATTGGAAGGATAGAAACCATGTGGGAATCATGGGGTGGAAAAATGGATGTGAAAGTGAAATGGTTCTACCATCCGGAAGAAACTAAAAGTGGCAAGAAATTGAGTCATCTAAAGGTAACGTTTTTTTATAAAAAGTTTATTTACTTAAGTTCAAAACTTACAGATATATTAAAACATTGATGACAGTATACTGTGAAAGACATGGATATGATTTCCACTTATTTTTAAGTCATTTAATAAAATAAAACAATTGAAAAATACTGTGTTTTGTATAAAAATTAATTGGTACATTTAATGATATTCTAGGAATGTTTTTGGTGTAGTGTGCTTGGAAAAATGGATGTGGAAACAATTTCCTTGTGGAAAGATAATGATAAAAGTTTCTATTGAAGCATATATAGGGGAAAGTGGGGTAAAACCGGGTTCCTAAGGTTCGAAGGCCTGTTGGAGTTAAACTATTCAACATAGAGCATGCCAAATTTTACTAAAATATTCACTATTTACCAGAGAACAATATATCTTTCAGGAAAAGTTATAGTTTTACTACTTTTTTTACTAATGATTTTTTCCTAGAAAAAGTCAAACCACCCGGTTTTACCCCACTTGGGGTAAAACGGGGTACACATGTTAACTCTATGGGAATTTAGGTAAAACTAGATTTTCAGTGGAAAAGTAGGATAAATTTTTAATTTATGTGGACGATTTAATAATAAAACAATTTTTTAAGATGTAATATTAGTTATAATAGTTGACAAATTTAACAATAATTACGATAGTTAACAATTTAAGAATAAAGGCAATCAATTTAGAAGTATTTCCAAAATTCGTATCTAAATTAGTGATAAAAACTGTAGGAATGAAACAAGGAACCTAGTAGTGTCACTAGCACATTGAAACACTGCTGGTTTGGAAATTACAATAGAACAGAATAGCGACAAAATGAAATGTAAGAATCTAACAAATGTTGTATAAACAAGAAATTGGAAATACATAATAGACTTACTGGATTATCCTACTATTTTAATTATCCAAAGGAAAAGAATAAAAATAATCTAAAAGCAAAAGAAGAAAAATGTATTCTACATAAACATTCTACATCTTCTTTAAAATTCAAGCTAACTGAGCGACAAACTCGGTCAAAATGACGATGTGTTAAATAAAACCAAATGATTGCAAACACTTCGATCAAAAGATTTTAAATGTTTATGCATTTTAAGTTTTATATGAGAAGAAATGATTAAAAATCATTTCTTTGCAAGCGAGGAAATAATGCAATAAATAAATTTCAATTCTTTTTAAAATTTTGACTAAAATAATTCTTTGTATTATTTGAAATTATCACTAAAAAGAAATTATTGGAAATCGGAATAAATTGGAAATGCTTTCCATCTGATCATTTGACTCAAAGGTCAAAGAGGAATGGCCCTCACAAACTACCAACTATCTCACAATCAAAGAAAATCCTCTTCGGTCGGGTATCCGTCATTTCCCCTAGTACCCGGTTTTACCCTGAGTGCAGAGATTATGAAAAACGAAACAGAACCATGTAATTGCTTCACTAAATCTTTATTGTTTGATAGGATATAAATCCTTAATAGACATATAATAATCCAGACTAATTGTAGTTTCTATAATTGCATTAATTAATAAGTAAGGATAGTTTAAAAAGGAGTGAGCGTTGGAGAGTTGACGTCATAAAACAAATAAACCTTCACAGACGAAGTGAATTCAACAACAACAAAATGGCAACTATGACCATTCTTTTTTCTTCACTAGCAGAATTTATCCACCAGAAAGGAGAATTAATAACGCCAAAATCAAGGTACCCGGCTTTACCCTACTTCCCGGTTTTACCCCATTATCCCCTATATAAATTATAAATCTTGTTATCACATCTTATTACAGAATCCAAAACATTTATTTAACTTATATCCCAAACTCTTTTTTCTTCACAAATTACTGCATGAATATCAAAACACATTAATTAGTATATCTTGTCACAAAAAGTTGCAGTCGAGTGAAAAAAATGCCATCAACAACAAAATTAGATTAGGTCAGACATGATCAGCTTAATGTTGCATGTGTATCTAAACATTTAGAAACAGCTATTGTGTCCCAAAGTCAAGCACTATACTGCTTGCAAAAATTGGGCATTTTTATCTTGGGGCCCCCTGCAACTAACTACCTCTTTATTTAATGGTCCAACTTTGGGGGAAAAGAACTTAAGCAGTGCAAATTCTTTATCTGTGTACATGGGTTGATCCAGACGAAAATTGAGCCGTTTTGTGGCCCCTTCACAAAATTCAAATTTGCTTAAAATATAGAAATATGACTGTTAAAATTGAAGGTGATGATAAAAAAAATTTTTCACAAAAATATTTTTATTTTACACAAAAATATTTTTTTCAAAAAATTGAGCCCCTAAAAATAACCTGGATCGATCCCTGATGTATAAAATGTCCATGCCTTGTGCCAAGCTTTACTCTTTAAGGGTAAGCTGTATCAATGTGGAGAAATAAAAAAAGTACTCATTTATTGTTTCAATTTCTGTTTATTTCAACTTTTGTCATTCTTTCTAATCATGTTGATAGAATCTGCATAATCATAACTCCCCATAATTTGCATATGTTGGGTTAGTTTTACTAAAGATATGAATAATATTTATAAGAAATGAATTCATGATAATTAGATTTTGATTCAGAATAAACTGGAGTAGATAAGCTTTAGCTGATTGGGTACTAACCACTTAGCTTTCTTCACTTATTACTAGACCTACTGACCATGACTAGACCATGAGAGCAATAACAATGAAAAGAAAGAGTGACTCACAGTCTTCCAGCTTTCTTTCTTTTTGTTATTGAATTGGCTTGATATTTCACATGATTTATCCCTAACGATTTGCATGACTGCATGATTGATTTAAGTACACCTGTGTTACGGAGTGTGAGAAGGGGACGTGGTAATTTCTAACCAAAACTCAAAAGACGTGGCAATGGACTGTAACTGGTTTTTATTGCTAAACATAAATCTCTGTGACCAACGCAAACTCAATGGCTCAAACGAGCCTCACACGACGTGCGCCGATCACAGTCAAATTCACACTGATAAAGATACTGAAAACACAAGATACAGACACAGAAAAGACCGCTAGAGGGCGTAACAACTATTATGAGAAGTTAGGCCGGGTAAGGCCGTAACAACCTGAATGTCATGTAAATGTACAGGTTATATGGCTACTCGCTCTTCACAACAAAGAATTGATTTTGGACAAAGACAGGCCCTTTTCCAAACTCACTGTGTTATATGTGCATAATTGGTCTTTCGCAGAATTAATGTCACTAGAAAAAAGATGTTTGTTTCACAGTCTGTGCAGTGTGCCATCTGTTGGCTGTTTGTCAGATCTCCAACATTCAATTTTTTTTTCTCTCTTTCTTTCCTAGGGTGCACTGTTCCAGTCCCCACATTTTGATGAGAATGATGTGCAAACCATATCACATAAATGTGAAGTGTTATCCTGGGGAGAATATCAAGAAAAGAAACATCCAGAGAATAAGTACAGTGATGACAATGACACTTACTTTCTCGCTGGGACCTACGATCCGATTCTGGGTACTCTCATTCTGGAACCTGGGGTTCCAGGCATCCCTTCTACACAGGATCAGTGAATTTAAAACAGTGATTAAACTTTTAGTTGTTTGTGCTCTGTCTCCTGTTGGCTTCTCTTGTTGTTTTCTTTTTAAGTTTGTTGCTGTGAAACAGTGTCATGTAGCACTCGTCTAATTGTGGCACAGTTTCTCAATTCGATGTGTGTTTTTCCGTTGTTTATTATTTGTTATATTTTGCACTCAACAAAAGGAATGTGCAGTTTTCTCATTGTTATCTATGTGCTAATGTAATAAGGGGCTTCCCTGCATATTTTACCAAAGCTGTTATGTTTGGCTCTTTTTTTATGAATAGTGCATTAGATGTGTTGTTACTTGTAAAAATTTGGTACTTGATATTCAGTGTGACAATGTATGTTTTTGTTGTGTAAGCTTTTTTTGGGGGGGGTTGCATTTTGAAAAGAAATCAAAGTGTAAACATTTTAGCCGCAAATGCACGTAGCACAAGATTATCAACCCTCTGTAAAAGCCAGAGTTAATATGATGAAAAATATTTACTGCTTATTCTTATGACATAGCATTCTTCATTGGTTGCAGCACTTCATGCACTGATGTTTGAGTTTGGGGAGCCCCTTCTTATCGTGCTCCTGTACTTTGATGCAACCAATTGCTGGAGTGTCAGCATTCTTTTTGAATTTAAGGATATTTCCCAAGACTGTTGTGTGAAAACAATATGGCTCAAAGAGTTGATAGTTTGGACCATTCAAACTATTGTGTAAATTTGCATCGAGTATTGCGAATATTAGCTGCGAGCAAAGATAATTCCCTATGACTTTCTAGTAGGGGAAATATTTTGTATTATATTTGCAAAGCATTTTGAAAGGTGACAAATATACTTGGGGTATCTGCCAGTATTGCTCTTCCTTTTTAAAATGTTTTTCAGGGCGAAAGTAAAAAAAAAAAAGTGATACAAAGAAGTTATTTTTAAATTTTTGTTTTATAGTCCCAGAATATTTGAAACTTGCAATCTCGTGCGATTTTGGTAAAAGGCAGTGCCTTACTTCTATTTTTGTCTTTAAAGCATGAAGAAGAGAAGATTTAAAAAAAAACTACCAATCTTGCTACAAGTTTTCAGTGAATAAAAAAAGTAAGGCTAAATATAAGTAACACTCGTCATTAATTAGAATTTCAAAAACACTTTTTAACTATCTCAAGCTTTCATATTTAATGTTTTTAATGTCAAAACTAATCATTTTTGGTCCGTGAAAGTTTAGCTTGTACGAGAGATTGATGTCATGATGCAATTTTAAATGTCACTAAATTTGTCCCTCAATGAATTCTGAAATTAAATACTAGTTTCAGAAAACGGATCAATCTTCTAATTGGAAATAGAACCATATATTTGTCACCTCTTAGTGATGTTCTTTGTTACATCAATGTGTTTCAAGCTTTTATTGTAAATTGTTGCATTTAAATGACTCATTGTAAGTCGGTCAGTAATCAATATTTTCAGCCTTCCATTAACATAGTTTTAACTTAAAGAAATGCTGTATTTTTATCCCTGCTCTTTTGAATTTAAACAGCAATAAATTGTGTGCTCCTATAAGTTTTCTATTAAATGCACAGCCTTCCTTTTTAATGCTGTGGCTTGTGTGCAGATGTGAAGAAATGCCTAAACTTCATGCTTGTGTACAACTGTCCTTTTCACTGGAAAATTTCATAGATACTGTGATTATTAACCTAATCTTAGTAACAAAAAAACTATTCTTAATATAAAAAAATCATACATCTTAATTGATTCTCAAATATCATTTTCATAAGTACAACAGAAAATACCAAATAATTGCCTTACACATGTTTTGACCATTTCGTAGTCGAATATCTATGCACTTGTATAAAGTATAGATGAAATCAAATGCCTTTTATTGAACAATTCACAAAACTGTACCATCAAGATCATTATTCAGCAGCCACCATCTCCCCACTGCATTAGTAAATATCTCATTAGCATTTGTAAAGATCTTTTTAAAAATTCAGATATATCTCTCTTGGCTTGTGTTCTGTTGATCATTATCATTACTGTACAAATAATTTTTCTAGTTTTAGAGGCATTTTTTTATTGATAATATTTAAATTGAGTAAATGATGTTTCAAATTCTTCACACAATAAACTTTGTACAGACTTTGAAAATTTTTTTACATGGATCCAATGCTTCATTTACCTTCCACAGAACAGTTATTACCGATCTGATGGAAAGTCAATGAATAAGATATCTTAGTTTTTTGGATGATGATTCTCTAAATATTTGTACATTGAAGAGAGTATTTCTGATATAGGTACATAAGAACTTGACTGTGCACTGATGTGCATGTTGGACATTTTCCCAATTCTTAATTAACATATGAAACCAATGAAAATTGGAACTGGGCAACCCTTTGAAACTATCTTTTTATTTCCGATAGTCTGTATTTAGGCACAAAAACTTTCCTTTGATGCTTTTTATTATTTTTATTGAGATTCAAATTTTTATAATTTCGCTGCTGTTCTTTTTATAGAATTCTGTGATTGTGTATTTATCTTCTCATTTAAAAATCTACCTAACTGTTGGTTCAAATGCAAACTGTGGTCCAGTAATTTTCAGAAAATTCAATTAAGTAGATGATTTATTTCCTTAAACAGACTTTCTTTCTAGTATATTTTATGAGTCAATTTCATTTTTTTTTCTCTGTAATGAACAAGGATACTCAATTACTATATAATTCGCTCTTAAATTGAAAGTTCCTTTTGATGTTGGTTCCTCTAATCAACATATTGATCTGCATTTTCTTAAGTTTATGAAAACTTATAGTGATATTTTACCGAACATGAACTTAATCTAGTCTTGCTTCTGTCCCTTATAACTTTCCATGCAGTACAAGACAGCGGGCAGAACTTCGTAACGAATTCCTACTTTCTTGCATCCTGATTATATATTTATGTGTATTGTGCCTATAATGCAATTTATACATTCATTTGAGGTGTATTATTTCTCAAAACATTTCAGCTATTGTGTTACTGTGTGTAGCAATAATCAACTTTTTTTTTATTGCATGATAATACAATCAGTTAAAGGTAAAACTGTGCCATTCTTTATTTTTTTTTTCCTCCTATGTCTTTTCTCCCCCTACTGCCAAATATTGAGACGCTTAAAATTCAATTTACAGTGTAGTGCCATATATATTTGTATTGCTTAAGTGTCTTACTTATCAAGAGAATGTAAACTGATGGTGTCAAAAGAATTTCAACTTTCACAGCTTTACTGGTTTTTTAAAGTTTTCATTTGCCTTACTTATCAATCATACATTAGCAATGTAGGTTTTTGTGAAGACAACCATGCTTGTGGGACAAAACTGTTGTTCCCTGTACTAGCAAAAGGATAAAATGTCCTATATATACATACATCTATAAGGGATTCGGGGGTGTCTGTGCCATAAAGTTAATTGACATTCTAGAATCTCTACTTCCACGTAATCTATGCAATAGAAATCATTTTGTATTTTGTAGTGTCACATGCATGCGATAGAAGTACAGCATTTCCTTGAGTTTCCATCTGATCAATTACTTGTAAGTAATTGTTTGAAATTGATTACTGTTGTGTAGTTATAGTAGCTTAAGATCAGTGTTTCATCGTTACATTGACAAATGTTTCCTTTTTACTGTCAGCTTAATGGCATGTTTCTGTTATATTGTTGTGCGACCTTGTTTTATTTGTGAAGGAATTGTAGTCACACATGTTTAAATTATTATGAATCTATGTTTCAAGAGATATGTAATGTTTTAAATCGGTGGTTCCCTGTGATATTGCTCATTTGACAGTTTTACTTATTGTGGCCGATCATTCTTTTATTTCATATTATGAAGGACAGTATTAAATATGTCCCAAAAGGACTAGGAAAATTATCCTTGTTTTTGTTTTTAACAGTTGAAACAAAATTATAATTGATTTTCATTCAGTCTATTTAATGAGGTATTTTTTAAAAACAGTTGTTAAAATATTTTTTATATTTAATTGATTTTTTAAAAAATTAATTTGATCAACATAGTCTTTTTAATTTATGTGAAGTTGGCAATCCTTTCCATAGTAAGACTGTTTTGATAACTTTAATTTTAGAATCAAAATTACTGAAAATATTTGCTACATAAATAGCCTTATGATGAACATCAATGGCAAGATTTGTTTTTAAATTATTATATGAGTAATAACATTTTATAGTAGTTATTGCATACACATACAAAAAATGAAAACTTTTGTTTCTTTTTCAATTTTTAAGCATTGAATTCTATTTCTAACATGTTAGAAATTGTATCTAATATTAGCTTTTCTATTGAGGTTCTATTGTGTACATGAAAATTTTCCTGCAACCAAAAAAATATTTGAACCGCTGGAATTCTGTTATACTTATTCTAGATAACTCGGATATCCTTGTATCAGCACGCTTGAAGCTTCTGTAGTCCATGATTGTGCTAAAAAAAATATGCACATTTTCTTTCCTTTTTTTATATTGCAAAGACATTGAAGCCCTGTGCAACACATATTGGTTTCTGGTTGTACAGTGTAAATACTCTGTGTTTGTGTATACTATCTGGGCCTATTAGAAAACCCTATTTTTATATATGAGAAAAGCCATTTTATTGAAGGGAAGCTAGTGTAATGGTGCTGGTATGTATATAACACAGGCATGCATATTCAGTAGTTAAGAGTTTCGGTATGGACCTATTTTATCTATGTTATGCTACGGCTGGACTCTTTATGGGTATTGTACATAAGTCCATGGTAGAAAAAGTGGTGCCTGTTTGTGATAATGGTTAAAATAATTACAGTGGTCAAATTGTAATGATTGTCTTTTAGTGATGCGAAATTATGATCACATATCTTCTTCAGTCAGTCTGTGAAAATTTTATTTCATCATTGCGATTATTTTTTTAGTTCAAAATCGTTTTCAGGATTTAACTTCATGATTCTGATCAATTTTTAACACGAAATAGCGCTTAAATCATGCATGCCAGATTTAAAAAAATAAAAAAACTTCGAGATTATCTTGTGGACCAGAAACTGAGAGATCCACGATAAATCCTAGCACACTGGTTGCTTGAAACAGTTAATGTCAGCGTCATCTGATTTTTAAAAAAAGCTTCCTTTTATTTTTAATTTCATGATGTTTTAGGATGTAGAGTCAATAAAATACTTTGCTTCACTGGAACAAATCAGGCTAAAACAAAAATAGTAAAAATCACAGCACGATCAGTGTACCTGTAAATATAATCATTATTTGTCCACTTTCATTGCAAGATGTGATTTTTACATGTTTTTATGTGCATGTGTATATTGTATTATATGACTTGTTTTCTAATGTGGATTCCATGAAACAGCTGTTACAGGTTCATATGAATATTGTTTTACTGGCATATGAAGTAAATAGCATTTATTATTCTTCATATGCAATTTCACTCGACATGTTATGGGCCTGTAGCAGCAGTGCTGCGGACGAAGCACGATTCATTTATTGTAATAGCAGGTGTAAGAAAGCATTGACTTTTTGCTCCCTCTACTGCTGAGCTATACCTTGTACATTTATCTTGTTTTTTCCCTAATATTTTTTTTTAAACATTTCATTTGAACTGAAAGAAAGCGAGAGAAAATCGATGACGTGTGTTTTTGTAAATGCAAATGTGAGTGAGTGATCCTTTCTTGTTTAAATGGCTTTTTAAACTGCAAGTACTTACGATACTGCAACCAAAATAAGCGAAAAAAAGTAAGATTAAATGTGATCAACACAATGTGATGCTGCCGGTGGCGGATGTTATTTTTTCTCTTGCTTTTTCTCTGCCGAACAGCATCATTACACCCTGGATTGAGTGACTAAAATATATCCTGTTTGTACATATGAAATTCATTTAAAAATTGAGTTGTTTGAAATTAAAATTCTATTGGTAATAAGTTGGCTTTCCTCATTCGACGGAGTTGCAGTTGCATATAAAGTAATAAAAATTGTTGTTGACTATTGGTGTCTTATTCTTTCCAATTTGTGCACACACACACAAAATAATGTTCTATCGCATTCTCTCGGAAACAAGCAGTGGTGCCTCATCAGCTGAGAAGCTAGCGGTTCTACAAAAAATATTTATCAAGAGAGTATAATTGAAGTACAATTAACAATAAAAAAAACTTTACTTCAAAGTAGCTCAACATTTTTAATTGTAATTATCTGAATTGTATTTTAGAAAATTATCGACAATTTTTTTTGATGAATGAGTTCTAACAAATATATATTAAACCGTATCTGTTTCCATTAGGGCAACATGAAAGTGAAACCAAAAAATAGTGAACTGGAAAAAACGAAGAAAAATAAATCAAGAGAGCGAAGGCAAGCCTTAAGCCAGCCATTCACTTCACAGACAAACTATATTTTGGAACACGAGAAGGAAAAAGCAATAAAAATCTATGGAAATGAGCCAAATGGCTTGTAGTTGTTGGAATTCCGTTAGTAGAAAGTTCGTTATTAAAAAAACCAGCGGGAGTGGCCTGCCCTAAACTTTCTCGTATACTTTTCAAACATTTGTCATTTCCCTTACCCCTGCGTTGATAAAAAGTTCGAACCAACTGTAACCCAGAATGCAATGACTATCAGAAGGTTTTTCATTGTTGATTATAGTGATAGTAAAATATTGAGGTGAAGAATCATATTCAAAAAGATACGTATGTAATTAAAACTTCGCAATATTTATTTTTTTATCAAACTCTAGCAATGCAAGTTCCGCATGCGGAGAAGAAAACAGGAGAATAGCTTGCTCATGCGCAGAGATTGCTTCCAATACACAAGTAAAGCGAGACGCCCTAAATGTTTGCTTCCTTACAAAATCTCGCCGCCAGAATTGGTTTTTGGCAAACTGCCAAGTTTTCGGAGTATCCCTTCTTTGCACAGGCATTTACGCATGCGCATGGAGTTGAACAAGTATGCTATTATACAGACAATCAGCCCGTTGACGGATTTGGCCCAAAATTTTATACGGACCTACATTCATGACGATAAAACAGTGTACCAAATTTTATCCATCTAGCTATTCAAGTTTTTGAGTTGTAGCGTTCGCATGACCTCGAACATGCAGACAGACAGACTTCCCGTTGACGGATTTTGTCCAAAATTTGATAGAAACCTACAAATTATGTTAAAGACCACATACCAAATTTCATCCCCGTAGCTTTAATAGTTATCGTGTTCACAGACGGACATAATTCGGAAATTGTGTTTTTCGGACTCGGGGAGGTCTAAAACGTGGAGATTCGTCAAAATCTCGAGTTCGAATTTTTTTATGATTACGATACTTTCTCTTTGTATAGTCAAAATCTCGAGTTCGAATTTTTTGACGATTACGATACTTTCTCTTCGTATACGAGAAAGTAAAAAGCAAACGAACCGTTTGTTCGAAATAGCTAACATTTGAGGAGAAGTAATGTGTAGGATCAGGCTGTTATTTGGATAGTTGTTTTTAAATCGTATTCTGAATGCTGTTAGTTTTTGCCATATTTCGCTTTACTGTTACGTTCCTAAGCTTTTCAGTTAATTTCTGAGTGATAAGAGCATAAATAATCTGAAAAACTCTATACACCCACATTTTTAATGCTTATTTTACATGCAATTAAATAGAAAAAAGATTCTTCTCACTTGAAGTTGTAGAAGATGGAATTCCGATTTCTAGAGACAACTGTTACAGATTGGCAGAAAATGAAGGGGAAAAAATCAAATTTTATTTGAATAAAATTATTGAGATATATCTAGAATAAGAATTTCTAATTAATAAAATAATTGGCAGAGATCAGCAGAAAAATTAAAATTTTTATCTGATTGTGTAATTTTTCCACTTCTCTCTCTCTCTCTCTCTCGTACTTAAAACAAATTCTACGAAATCCAGTAGGTAGTTGTTGAAAATTAGATGATTTTTTTTTTCTAAAGGCGGAAAAATACTATTCGTTATTTTTCTTGAAAAACGGTTAATTTTAATTGTTGAACTTTTTTAACCCACTTGTTACAACTTTCCACACACGAGATGGCGCTTATGCCGGAAGATGAGATTCTCTGAAAACTGTTGGAAGAACTAGATTTTTTTTCCCCCGTAGAAGGGGATTAAATAGGGTTGCCATAATTGCCAAGCATTGATCTAACTAAGCAAAACATGAAAAAAGTAGGTAGGTAATGGTTTATTTTATTAAATAAAATGAACACGAGAAAAAAATCAATAAAGTTGAAGCAATCTAATAAAATGAATAACTAAAATAATAAAAAAGATACAAGGCTGACGATAGCTTCACGCCAAAACCGATCGTCACTGTGCAAAACAGATCAGAATTGGAGTTGTGTAGAGTGGAAAGTTGGATATGCAACCCGTCCCAAAATCAAGCACTCCATTTGGAAAAGCCAAACCATAAAAACGGTGGGAGAACAAGGGGCTCGGGTTTAGTTTAGTTATATTAGCGTCCCGTTTTGAAGCAACACAAGGGCTATTTTCGGACGGACTTCGTAATTTTGAACCGCGGTCGGAGGACGAGGATGACACCTGAGCTGACACCCCCTCTCCAAACTTCCGCACCACACCAGCTGGAGAGTGTCTGACTCCCTACGATTTATCGTGCAACAGGCCCAATACACGACGGATTTTCAGTGGAATCGAGTTTCGGTTTCGAGCCGTCCGAGGCCGACACCTTGCCACCATGGACAGAGGGGACCTGGGAGGCGTGGTTAGATCAGGAAATCGTAAATGGCGGAGGTAGGGAGGGGAGATAGTGACTGGTAATGGATGAATTTAAGCGGCGTGGAGCTGTTGTGAATAACCTACCTAAATGGTGCGCTAAACGATGGAATGGTGTGAAGTGGAGGGGTCGTGAATGACCTACCTAAATGGATGGGCTAAATAATGGAGTGGAGCTGTCGTGAATGACCTACTAATGGGCTAAACAATGGCATGGAGTGGAGGGGTTGTGAATGACCTACCTAAATGGATGGGCTAAATAATGGAATGACGTGGAGTGAAGCGGTCGTGAATGACCTACCTAAATGGCTGAGCTAAACAATGGAGTGGAGTGGAGCGGTCGTGAACGACCAGCTTTGATTTAACCAGTGGCGGACTGGGTCTGAAAATAGTGGTTGCCAGGAGTCAATGGGGTTCTATACATATCTACAATCATAATATTAATTCATATATATATTATTTTTATTTAATTTTTTTATATTTAATTATATTAATTTAAATCTATGATATTTAATAATTATGTATTTAATTTAATTTTTTATTATATAATTAATTTTTCCGCGTCTTTAAAATAAATCCTTTTTAACGCCCCTTAATTTTCTACGTTTAAAATAGCGAGATTATGATTAAAGTTATTTGATTTTAAATTCCGGAAGTTAAATATTTCGTATACGGTGTTAGCGACAAAGTATGAAGGAGAAATGCTGCCTATTAGTAGAGCATCTGCTGAAAGAGCCAGGAACCTTTAAAACAAACTTCTTTGGATGATTTATCGTTTAGTAATTTGTACTTGTAATGTTTCAGTAATTTGTAATTAAACTGGTATCATTAAAAAGATATTTTTGGATTATGAGTAATTCAAAAATCATTTTGTTATATAGTATTTTTTGAAAATAGTGCGGAAAAATGCCAAAATCTTGCATAATTTTTATGTAACTGAAATTTTAATTTACTTTCGGACTTTAAGTTGACAATTATTTTCATCTTTTTTTGAAGAGCATGTGTGCCAAATTTCATAAAGGTCGAGTAAAACTATAGATTTGTACAAAATACATCCTTATAATGTAAAAAACCTTTTTTGTTGTGTTAAAATGCAGTCCATTTTCATTGTTTCGCCAGTTTTTTTTTTTTTTTTCTTTCTTTCTTTAAGTCCAGTCTTTTTCTTTCTTTCTTCGTTACTTCAAATAAATTTAGTTTTTGATCGATTTTCTATGTTATTTTAATAAATTTACTTTTTAGCAATGACATTAAGCTCATCTTTCCACTTGAGGCAAGATAATGTTCCTGGAGATTATGTAATTCATTTATTTGATATGATGAGCTTAACTTTTTACTTTATAATAAGCCAGTGGCGAATCCAGGGGAAGGGCTATCGGGATGCAGGCCCCTCCCAGAGCTAAACCAAAATTCTTGATTTAATTTTAAATCACTACAACTGTTTAATTTTAATTTTCATTTTTAAAAAATAGTAATAAAATCGTGACAACATTGCTTTCTGACTTGACAGGCTCGAAAATTTTCCTACTTTTCTAGTCATTCCACTTGCACTTGTAGCGTTGGCGCGGTCGAAAACATTTTTTGGTCAGCTATTTCATTGTATTTTTTATTAAATTATTGAAAATATTGTAGTGTTCTTTATTATTCTTATTGTCAGGAGAGGAAAGCCTGTAAAATTAAAGTGTTTTGGTTTATATAAGTCATGAGGTTTGACATTCGTCACTACGATACAAAATTTTTATGACCTCAGCCCCCCCCCCCAGACCCGAATCTTGGATTCGCCACTGTAACAAGCTTAATAATACGCAATAATTGTAGATTATAATTATGCAAAATTAAAAAAATAATAATCTTCATTGAATCTCGTGTTTTTTAGACTTTTTTAACAGTTGAATGTAAAGACATGTCATTAGTTTCATTAGACACAAAAGCATGCAACTGCATCAAAATATATCTCAAATGCTTAATACATTTTCTGTCTACTGTTTTCTTCTTTTTTTGCACAAATAATTTCTTTCTGAGTCTTTTGTAGCAATTAATACCTTTAACTTAGCAAAAATTAAATAAGTTGGCCTATTTAAAGTTTGTTAATATAATCAAATTAAGACAATTAATAAGATGGACGAGTCGGTTGGTAGCAGAATGCGGCTAGTGTTTATTACTACAAAAACAATGTAACAATAGAGAAATGATAATTTCAGTTTACCTCTCAAATTTTTTTTTCCTTTTTGAAAGATACGCTACGTATGTCTTTACTCTCTTACGACTAAAACAGAAATAACCCTTTTCTCACCAATTATTTTCCATTAAAGTCAGACCAATAACACTGAGGGCCCTTTACTCTTCTAAAAGCAAACTCCCCCCAAACGCACAAAGAAAAGCGTGAGTGTCGTCTTTTCATAGATGTCATTTAGTGTCCTAGTCACAGTTTTAGCCAAGAAAACCTTTTAATACAGGCGAGTTCCCCCGTTTGTCGGATTTATGACAGTAAAATGAAACTACAGAAAAAAAAGAAAAAAGCACCTCTTATAGATATCTCTCACAAGAACCGCACCCTTTCTGCACAAAGGGATGCAATTCCTTCTGCCTTTCCGGGGGCTTGCGAAGCCAACAAAAATTTTAATGAGTATTGCGGCTCGACTTTGCACAGAAGAGGTACCCTGTTCCAAAAGCCCGAGGGTTTGTGCAGCCATCGCAACATTCTGGAGAAACATCTGTAAATGATCGGAAGTCAAAGGAAGTGGACAGAGAACTCAGTACAGTTCCTATGGGCAGTTGTAATTGCGTATGCGTCCAGGGTCGGTATTCGACCACCCGCTGTTCGGCTGGTCGAATTACGACGGCAATAAATCCCAAACGACTGAACATCGAAACATGGGCCTTGGGTACAGGGCTATTTTATTTTTTTGCTTTAGAAAAGCTTACTATAGAGAAAGAGTTCTTTTTTTTTCTCTCCCACACTTCCTGGGGGCCCAAATTGTCTTCTGTTTAAGGGGCCCACTTGCCATCCGGCAAACTAGCAACCTCGCCAGTCCGCCACTGGGTTTAACATCCCATTTTGAGGCTACACGAGGGCTATTTTGGGCTGGATCTTGTAATTTTTCACTGTTGTCAAATAACACCAACAGTCCGACGCCAGCAATCTTCCCCAAACTTCCACACTACACAAATGGAAGGATGCTTGACCCTCGCTTATTAAGGTACAGTAGGCCTTCCTCCTATAACTTCGTATCTGCGATGGAATAGGGTCTCGAAAACGCGACCCTCCGTCTCTGTACTTTTAAAAAAATAAAAATAATAGAAAAAAAAGATATATTCAATGATGCGGTATTCATTATCTTGTGTGGAGAAAATTCAACCTCATACCATTTTTGCATTCATCTAGGGAGCGAGGATACAGCTTACTGGTACAGAAGCGTCCCATCCCCATATTTGGGGTTCTCCCGCTGGTGTGGTGCGGAAGTTTGGAGAGGGATGTCAACTCAGGTTTCGTCCTCGTCATCCGACCTCGGTTCAAAATTACGAGGTCGGTCCCAAAATAGCGTGGTGCTTCAAAACGTGAGGTTTATACAACTAAACTAAACTAACCCCATATTTGAGGTGCTCCCCGGTGGGAGTTAATAATTTAATTAACAATTCCGATAAACATTGCTGAGTCTGCACGTAGCTTCTTAAAATAATAAAATCCATTTTGTATGCAAAATGCCACAAAAAATCGATCATTGAGAATTCCATTGAAAGTAAATTATGCAAAAATTTGAATTTAAGTTATCTAATAGACAATTGTGCTGACATTTGCTGCAAGAAAAATAAAAAGGTGCATTAATTTTGTTTTCCTTTTATAATAATACTATCAGTACGCGCACGGTGTTGCCCGTGGAATCAAGACTTCAACAAAATGTAAAAAAAAGAAAATAAACGCCCACAATGACACGAAAAAGTTTTGAAAACAAAATCAAAACAAAAGATACACATTATTGATTTTCCCGCTTATTTTTTTATTTTTTTTTTCGCGCTACAGTACAGAGTACGTTAATCCAAAACAATATTACAAAATTGGAACGTGAAAATGATTATTATACAGCAAGCAAAATATAAAATCGAATCCGAAAATAATAATCGAAGTAATTCATTCAGGTGAAGGTCATGACGTATCCTGCGCGTCCGCCAATCAAAATGGCCAGCAATGTTCCGAAGAAGTGCCGCGCGAGGAACTCGATCGAGAAAAATAACTCTTAACCGCCCAGAAAATAGCGCGATAATGGCATATCATTGTCATAATTTTACTTTGATATTACTTCGGTTTTTTTATAACGAAATGAACTTAATTTTAAAGAAACATGCTTTCGCATCTTTATTATAATCATGCTTTGAGGTACAGTACGCATAATGGTTAATTTTAATCATATATATATATATATATATATATATATATAAGAGGCAAAACATAATAAAAAAACAATAAAATAAATAACAAACATTCGTATCAAATTCGAAAGGATATGAAAAAAAACGAATTGAAAATAAATCCGAGTAAAGACAAAAATGCGAATAGTAACAGATGGAAAAATATATAAATATATCACATGCACAATGAATGCGCTAAAAGCTGCGAGTTCAAAAGCGCTGTGGTAGATAGAGTATAAATCGAAAAATGAAAGAGTATAAAATGTGAAATGAAAAAAAAACGCAATAAAAGCACAATAACGTTTCTTCAGGGGATGAAATTATTGTGAATTGCTAAATGTAAAAGTTTGACATTTTCTTGCAATCAGTTATGCCGCAAGGCCTAAAACACTGATTTTCATCCCTAACATAGGCGGCTGGTGCACCAAAAAAGTGGGGGGTCAAGAGAGATGCGAGTGTGTGGGTGGGGCACCCCTAATGCTGATTTTTTTTTTTTTTTGTAAAATGGACTATATTATTGGATTTTAACGTCATTATTGATTAAATGACCTTCTCTAAAAAAATTCGGGACACGACCTCAAAAATCGGAACTGATGGCCACCGTAGAGTCTCTCCTTCCAATTCAAAGTTCCATTTCAATTCTCATGAAATAATAAAATAAGAAAAATATAAAACGCTTGCCTATTAAGTCAATTCTTCTTTCTTTAAACTCGTGAATCGATCAATGATGTCGTCACAAAACGGCGTACTCCCAAACACAGAGAAAGCAGGTCAGTTATAAATTTATTTATTTGATATTATGTTATACAATATACATCCGTATTATAAATTAGAAGAAAGACAGCCTGCGATTTTTGTTTTTCGCAAATTGTTCTATTACCTTAATAAAGTCAATATCTACAGTATTTTCGATCTTCAAAACAGCAAGTGCAAAAAGCCTCTCTTGACACATACTATTTCTAAGTTATGATTTTAAAGATCTTAAGCATGAAAAACTTCTCGCACATGATGCAGTTGAGACAGATATCACAAGGAGAATTTGGATTAGTTTTGTCAAGTATGGAAATATGTATATCACAGAGTTCCTTTTCGACAAGAAAATTGCATCTTTTCCTCAGTTCTGTTATCTCCGTGGATATTTCTGGCAAAGAGTCGATGTATTTTTTGTACATTTTCTGAAAAATTTGTATCTCCCCCTTTATTTTTTTCCATATCAAGATCATATGTTTCAGAGACTTTTTGAACTGATGCAATTTTTATGATCTTTGATGGATTGGAACATGTTACATCTTTTAGAGATCGTAAAATATCCAGCTCATTTTCTTTGAACCTTTCGTCTATTGTGTTTAAAGCAGCATCTATAACTGGAAAAGCAATTTACGTTTAATAGAACCATTTAACACTTTGTGACATGCTGAAGGAACTGCCGCCTATTTCCGAAGACACCTTTCTAGAGCATGGAAGTTTTGGAGAAGTTAACGATTTTGCTTCACAAATATCGTTAACATATATCCACAACTTTTCAAAAAAATCTTCACTTCGGAATTCATGTAAACATTCTTTTGTTGCATTAACCAGTTCTTTAACTGTTAAAAAAATTAGTGATTTTGATTGCAAAGCTTTTGAAATCGTATCTATAGCTTCCAAAACTCTTTGGATCAGAAGTAGACAAAAAATGAATTGGAAACTTTCGATATTATTCAGCAAAGCTTCAGCTTGGGATCCATTTTTCGATGGATCGTTAATTTTGAACTTTGAAAAGTGAGGGGGCAAGGCCCCTTTACTTTTACAAGTGAGGGGGCAGTTGCCCCCCTTGCCCCCCCGGACGAGCCGCCTATGTAGTCTAATACCGACTATTGAGAAAAAACAGAGAATTTCCCAGATGAATTCAGGCAGGTATTAGCATGGAAAACCAAGAAAAGATATTTTGCATTACAAGGACTGAATATTTGGCGGAGATTCACTACAATTCAGCATTGAAGGGTATGAATGGATCTCAGTGTAAACACTTGCATCAACGTAAATCTTTCGTGCATGAGCTGAATGTTTTACCTCAATATTCCTCATCTCTCTTCTATTCTCAGATGTAAATCGATGCGACTTAACAGTTGCAGAAGGTACTAACTTTTGCAGTTTGGCGGGCTGATTTTAGCGTTTACCGAACAAATTTTATCACTTTGGTTTATTGTTTTCTTCAGGCTTGTTTTCTGCGGTTGGGTGCCAGTCTGCATCCGGCGGCGTACCGGTTGGCGGTTTATTTACCAGCACTGGAAGAAAGGGCATAAGGTATTATTTCGACTTGGTTTTGGGTTAGTTGAACGTCACTTGCTTTGAGTAGAAAGTTTAGTGTAAATTGCCGGTGATACTCGAGCGGAACATTTGGTTCAAACGTCCAGTAGTCAGTGCTACAGGAGAAGGAAAGATTTTGCCCCCTTTCTTGGAACCAAGCTGGTAGCTTTTCTGCTACTTTGAGACTGCCCCACTGCTTGCAAAAGTCTCAGCCAGGTGAAAAGGGTCTTCACATGTAGACAGGATTCTTCAGATGGCAAAATACTTTGCAGCTGCATCATTTTGAATAAGAATATAGATGAAGAGGAATTATGCAGATCCTCAGACCTCTAAGTTCCTATATGCAGAGGGAGACCCAACATAGCTCTCATGATTTTAATATAAAAGCTCATATTGGAAAGAGGAATCTGCTTTTCCCAGAATTGTATGTTCAGGGTGAGGTCTAATTTTATCTTATTTATGCTTAGGAGTTTAAAAGAGACTCTTCACTTTTGGTTTGGGTAAATATTGTTGTTTCACTGTTAAACTATTAGATAATACAGAGAATATATTTACATTTCTTTTGTTCTACAGTGGGCGCATAAAATGCTTGGACAGGTTATTTTCATTCTTCTCTAAAGGGATAAATTAGTTTTTTAAAGAGGTAGGCTCAATTGCTATGGCACTAGAATGCTCTTATTTACATATTCAAATACACT
Organism: Araneus ventricosus; assembly: GCA_013235015.1. Taxonomy (NCBI): domain Eukaryota; kingdom Metazoa; phylum Arthropoda; class Arachnida; order Araneae; family Araneidae; genus Araneus; species Araneus ventricosus. The sequence continues at coordinate 1,483 of BGPR01002477.1, read as the reverse complement.
AAACCGCCTTCTACTAAATATGACTAGCCCCATTTTATTAATTATATTTTAACTAATTTTAAAATCATCAACTTATTTTAATTTTCACAAACTAGATTTGAGCTAAATTTTTAATTATTCTTTTGCATCAATAAAATTAATATCTTTAATTTTATTTCAAATTATTAAAAAGTCTTCTACAGAATACCTCTGTATCTAATTCAAGTTCCATAATGAGGGAATTAATTTTATTTCAGTCATTATAATTCAATTTAATTCCCACACATTTTATTACACTTTATTTTATCAAAGCTCTGCTTAGATACCTAATTCTTCCGTCAAATAGATGAGCCTTAAGACCATGTCAGAGACTATCTGCCCTGGTGGAAAAATGGGTACAAATCCTTAGACAAAAGTAAATCTATCAAGATAGCCGTCTTCAAAAGGTAATTTATTTCTGATGAAAGAAATTGCAAAAGAATGACCCAAGATACCACTTCATTACAGCAAAGAGATTTTACTACTTGTCAATCAAATTAAATTTTTGTATATCTTTTTTTAACGCCAGAAACATTCAGTTCAACATTAAGGAATATTAAATTCAAAGATTTAGATTAGTAAGGAGTGGATTGTTTTCAAGTCCAGCATTGTATGATTACTTCCACATAAAAGATATTTTTTAAGGTATGGGAATTTAAAGAAAAGATACGACAGCAGATATTTATCAGAAGATAATTTTTTTGGAAAATATAAGACGGTGAAATTCTTTTTTAAATGATAATATTTTCAAACTATTATGGGTGGCCCCAAATTCTCCCAGTTTTGAATTGATTTAAAATTTAAGACTCTGTGGGTCATACTTTACACACTTCATAGTAGGTTTGTACCAGGATTTGGCAACAAATCTTGGTCTATCTTGGTGCCTTAGTTGTTCACTATACATAGCCGCTTTTGTGGTAGTAAAATGCTTGCCTATATTAATGTAATTATTGTAATTTATTATAAGTGATAATTTTATATTTTTGTATATATACATACAAGAGCATGATTACAAACAAGATATAAAGATGTTATGCCTCAACACGATGATTGGACTTTAACCCAAGGAATCTAATGCAGCTCTTCTACCTGAGTTCAGTCTCGCAGTTTTACTTACATACATTTGTCGTTGTAAACTAGTTTAACCATAAAAGATTTTACTTTACAATGGTATACGAGATAATCTAACTCAGATCGTTTTAGATGGAGTGCTTTAAGTGCTCATGACAGATTCTCTGATGGGAATTAATGAATCCGATATATATCACACCATTTTCTGACTGGTTTCATCAGGAAAGAACCTTAGAGTAAAGCTCTGTATCCAAAGTATGTGGCTGGATTTTTTTGGGTACTTGATATAGCAGAAGGATATTGATACTTTTTGGAATTAAATGAAGCAGGTAGCTGCTTTCAAGATTCCAGATTTAGAGAAAGGCTGGTGAAAACATTAGCGCTTCCCAATGGA
>BGPR01002476.1:129156-175891 GCA_013235015.1 Araneus ventricosus | reverse complement strand
CAGACACACAGACAGACATCATTCCAAAATTGTGTTTTTCGGATTCAGGGAGGTCTAAAACGTGTAGATTCATCAAAATCTCGAGTTCGAATTTTTTGACGATTACAATACTTTCTCTGCGTATACTTCGTATACGAGAAAAAGAAACTGCGAACGTTGTATGACAAAAATTATGGTTAATATCGTAAAATACTCTTATCCCATAAAATCAAATCATCCAGTGTTGAAAACGTTGAATATCATGACTATAATATTGGGGAAAAGAAATTTTTTGTGAGTTTCAAAAAAAGAAATTAAGTTTTTATATTAAACATTTGCAATGCATTGAACAACGAAGTATAAAAGTTATTTTGATTTTTGGTTTTAATCAAAGCTAGTTTGATGATACAAAAAAGTTGGTTTATATACCATTGTGTCTCTTGGCTGGTGTTCTATAACATAAGATGAAAAGCATCCTGAAAAGACTTTTCTAAAGAGAGAGTCCTTCTTTAAGGAAATGCAAAAGTGTTACGATGGTCTACTAGAAACTTGAGATCTTTATATTTCTAATATAGAGTAATTTAGAAGCCTGAGTGTAATTAAACATTAATAACTCGTTGATGAATGAAAATAGAAGCACGCTGTTTGTACAGAAATATTGAGTGTGATACCGAATATTTCGCTACGAATCTAGAGTTTACTGATAGCATAATTTACAGCTGAATCCACAAGATGGTTTTGTAGTTATCGAAGCTTCGCGTTACATAGAATAAGAAATGGTCGGAGTAACGAATTACAAATGCTCAATGTATCGTCCTTCTTTCAAGAGTACAGCTGTTAGAAGAGGAACAACACGTGTCTCAAATTCGAGCACCACCTCTGATGGCATGACATAGCAGGAGCAGCAGAAACTTTGCTTAATGCTATGGAAAAAAGTTCTTCTTCGTGTAACAGCTGAATTTCTGAATGGAAAACGACACTTTGAACATTTGTAAGCTGTTACTCCGACCATAGTCTTATCTTATGTAGCACATGGCGTCGAAAACTTCAGAGCTATCTGGTAGTTTAAGTTGTAAATAGTGCTACTAATATATTTTGGTTGAATGGGAAAAAAACCTGGTTTCATTCTCATCCTTTCTTTCAAAAGGCATGTATTTATCTTCATTTGCTTACGAATAATTGATTTTTAAAGTTTCTCGACACTTTTGAATCACTCTGCATTTTCTAACAATAACAAGCGATAGCAATTAATGCGCCTGATGAATCATCATAGACAGGAAATGAAGAATTGCAAATATATAATCAGAAAGAGACGCATTTCTGATTCAAGAAATTGTTAAGGATCCGATTAAGTTACTTAAAGAGCATCAACAATTTACCCAATCGGAATGAAAAGAGATACAAGTAAGTGCTTTTGAAGAAAATAAGCTACATTTTGTTAAAAATTACTTTAGAAATCTGGCACAGTATTCCAAATCTCAAATGCTGAAAAATGCCTTCACAATCCTAAACCATTTCTGAAAACTATTAAGTTCCATAAACCTTGATTGCAAACGTTTTCTAGCCAACAGCAATTCAAGATTAGTTCCGTAACTAATTTCAAAATAAATAAGAGCTGAGCATTTGTAACCTTGTTAAATTGCTTAATGTTTCCTAAAGGAACAAATATCCGAAAGATAATTGTTGAAATATCCCTCTGAAATCATTAGTCTTTAACATTCTAATCCAAGTTTAAAAGGGCAAATGATTTCGAGAAAAGACGAAATCAAAACTAAAACACAAAATTTATTTTGATTAAATTACTGAAAACTAGAAATGAACATAAAGTAATGAGCTTAAATCGTTTTAATGAGGAGATATCTCTATGAAGTATAATCGTGATATAAAAACTCATTATAAATCTATGCCACAGTAAAAATATCGAATAATCTCACAGTAAAATTAAAAATTGAGAATCATTTCTGGAATTTAAAATTTTTAATATACGTAGAATAATTTCCTAAAATACCTGTGACTGAGCAATGAATACTAAAAATTGTCTGAATAAAAAATTTAAAGAAGTTCACATTTAATTAATTTAAAGAAGTAAAAATTGTTTTCTGTTTTATGTATGAGAGATTTTCCTCCGAAATGATACATTTGAAATAAAGAAACTTTGAAGTATGAGTTCTAATAAGCGTCAGTAAGCGTTGTTAAGATTCCATTGAAAGTGTAAGGTGGCTTGAAAATAATGTTCGGCTTAAAAAGAATGTCTTCGGTCAAAATTACCGAATAGTTAAAGATATTATTAGTTCGAATACTTTAAAACAGAGACATTAAAACATTACCTCCCTGTTATAAACATGCGCAGTCTATCCAAAGAGAAACCGAACTTTTGAAATAAATCAATAATAGCTAATCTATTAATAAGACTTAATTCCTTCAAAATATTCTACTCTATTTATACACCTTTCTTAATGCGTCTTCTTTTACTCCGGAATGGTTTCAGGGAAGCCTGTTTTGGGCCGTATGCAAGTCTCGCGACGAATTTTCTTCCTGTCTTCTATTGTTTAAAATCATCAAATTTTTAAGATGGATTTCAACCTTGGAAACAGTCGAAAATCCGAAGGGTCAAATCTGGAGAGTTATGGTAAATTTTAGATAATTTTAATCCTCATTTGAAATATGCAGCAACTCCTGACTAGCTGCGACACGATTCATGTTTTGGTTATTGGTCAAGAGACAAGAAAAAGTTTTGGTACACCCTTGAATCCCTTCATCTACAGTCAAAATTATACGTAAGGAGCTTTAGCTGAAGCATAGATCTTCAGCTAAAGCTCATGAACATGATAATAAGAAGCTCATGGACATGACATAAAGATCATGGACTTTAAACAATGGTTTGCACGAATAAAAGCAATCACTTTTTCGACACGATGATAGTCCTTTGATGTCGAACGTAAACATTTTTCGGATCGTCTTTGACGGATGATGTGCTGGATTTGAAACGTATGCACCATTCATAGTAGTGGGAACGGCTAAAACAATCGTCTCTTTAACCCTCTAATACCGAGCGAGGCGGTTTCGGGCGGTCTAAAAATTTCCCCTTAACAACGACGAAGGCCGGTCTGAGGCGGCTGCCTTCTTTAGAGGGGAGGATCTGAGATTGCTTAGGAGATAAGCGCGTTAGGGGGATCCAATTATCCTTTCCAACCACAGCCCGTTCCCCTGCGCCATAAGGGAAGGTATAGCAGGGGTGGGGTGGTGGGGAAAATGACCACCCAGAGTGGGAGAGACCAGTTCATGTCGTTTCCTCCCAAAAAGCCCGGGGTTTTAAGGAGGTAGAACAAAAAAGTCGCTTCGGGATTAAGGTCCTGTGCACACTAGCAGATTTGTGTTGTTGAAACTATAAAAATAACAATAGCAACCCACATGCACCCTGTGGAGACGCACGGGGGGAATTGGGGTCACTACTAGTGTGCACCGGGCCTAAAGAGTTAAGTTTGTAGCAACATTTGAAATGCTACAGTACAGATTTTTACGCCAACTTTCAGGAAAATTCTAGACAAAATCATTGCGTTTCCAATTTCGGAATGTAAATAATCGCCAAAAACAGAAAATACTGCCTCACTTTCCCTTCATAAAACAATAACATACTGATGTAGCATTCTTCAGAAGTGCAAGTTCAAGATTTTAGCTACACAACGCAATTACAAAGGTGTTGGTAGGTTGACGCGTTAACTCTGTAACTTAAAATTTCGGTTTCTTTTTGGACAGATCTTGTTTGTAGATATACAATATTATGTACTAAATTTCTGATCGTGTTCGCCTTAGACTTCTAATATTTTTCGAAACATTTGTAATTTCTTACATTGAATAATTTATCACATTCTGATGATGAGTTTTGGAAATATTGCCATAGAAATGTTTTGATCTTGTTCTTGCAATTCTGTTTGTTTGATTTTTAAAGTCATTTGCGACTTGCCCTCATCTTTTTTAACTCTATTTCTGTACCTCAGAGGTAAACTATCGTAAGTCCATATTTGATTATTTTGATATTTTTAGCGTATTTGCATTATCGACGTCGCATTTTCGGATGTGTAACATGTCGTAGCTGTAGGTCGAAAAAAAATAATAAATCACCGCTCTCTATAAATGAAATATATCATACGACACATTGCTCTCTGGAACTTCTTTTGGTTCTCTTGTAAAATATAAAAATTGTTATTTACCTCTCATATACAGATTTAACTCTTTAGATACGGGACCGTCCCATACGTCCTTTCAAGCAAAAGACGATAGCCGTCCAAAATGTCCGAATGTCACTCTGAAATTTCCACCCCCTTTCGTAAAGTGTGATAGATTTCACACCCGCTGCGCGTGCTTTCTTCGTTAGAGTGACTCGCCCAGATGTGTTTGGGGAAGAGGGGAGTTTTCTTACAATTCGAACAATACCAGCTGTCATTGCGATTTTTGAGGGGGAAAGTGAATTTCCCTTATCTTTGATAGAGGAGCTCGGACGTTCCTGTATTTTGAGGTCCCTTTATTTCAATGGCCTTAGGAATCAGAGGGTTAATTTACATGAAATGGGTAGATGGTTTTTAGAATATGGATTGGTCAACTGAATGAGTATTTTTAATGTAGTTTTTCTTCATCCATATTCTGGTTTACAACAGAATATTTAAATTATAATTAAAAAATGACTTAAAATGTATTGCTGGCGTTTCTTAGCTTTTGATTACGGCAGTCAGATGAACTGGGAGGTTTCAGACAGGTTTTATTTGACAAACATAGTCATCGATTTTTAATTTTAAAATTGTTTCTATATTTAACCCTTTATATCCCCATGATACTTGGAAAATTAATAACACTTATATTTCCGACGCACGGAAAATTAATAACACTTATATTACGCTTTAATAACACTTATATTTCCGAAATATGACCGTTTCTTTTTACGGTACTTACAAGAACAAGAAGAAACATTATATAGCAGCTGAAGGCAGAAAGCAAATTTTTAATATTATTAGTGAAATTAATTAAGCTATTTTCATTATTTTAAAAATTACATTTTTTTTTCTGGAGTTATTCGGCACCAACACTTATGTAATGATGCAAAAATAAAATAAAAAATTTGATAGTAAGTCAATATAGGATATAAGAGTTTGTCTTAATTTACACTAAATTCTATCGCTAAATTCTTTGATTCATCAAATTAATTGAATACACATCATACCGTAAATTTCGTAGTTTCTATGAAATCAGTTGTTATTCTTCTCATTTGTATTCAGTATTCAAAGAACTATTTTTTAAATATAGAAGTATTTTTAAATATTTCTGGTAAAATTTTTTTACTTATTTACTCATTATTTTTTATCAACTGGCTAGCAAAAAAGTATTTTTAAGCCTATGCAAGAGGTAATTTTACTTGCCATATAACCGCTGCAGGATCTGCATTTTGGAATAATCAGTGTAGATTAATCTGCTAAATTGAATATTTTCTTAGTTAACAATAATTTCATTCCAAATTAGTAACCAATTTTTTTACATCATTAATTAAAAATTTACATGATTTATATCTCGAAGATAATACGAGGTGACGTACGCGAGAGAAAGTTTCAAAATATTGGTAAAAAAGAAATATATGGAAGAATTTTTAAGAAAAGGTTTCAAAGATGACTATCATTTTAAACTAAAAATAATTATTGATGGGTTTTTCATGGTTAGACCTTCAAAAGCTGTTTAGTGTTGTAAATCTGAGGGATTTGCTATGACTGAAGATCAAAAGAAATTATGAGCAGCACAACAGCAGCAAAAAGTGACCTTTATTTCATTCAAAAAAACAATACTCATTATCTTATGACATTTTATTTAAAGAGTGTGTTCCAAGTCCACTTACCCATGATGGAAACAGCTTCATTATCTGTTCTTTCAAATACTGAAACTGGAATGAGTTTAAACAAAATTTTAAGTACTTGAGAGGATGCCCTTGACTGAATATAAACTCGCTCTGATGTACAGCTAACAATATATGTCGAGTACTGCTTACTTCATTTAACAATAAATTTTAATAAAACCTATTTTTCTAATTAATATGAATAACTTTGGAATTTTGCAAGACTATAAAGCTGAAACAAACAAATTAAAGGGGAATAAATATCGCAGAATGGTATGATACTTGAAATTGCATGTTAATGGTTAGTTCAGTTTTATTAACGTCCTATTTTGAAACGGCACAAAGGCTATTTTGGTACGGTCCTCATAATTTTAAACCGCGGTCAAATGACGAGAACGACACCTGAGTTGGCAGCCCCTCAACAAACTTCCGCACCACACCAGCGGAGGGACGCTTGACCCCTACCTATGATTTGGCGTGCAACGGGCCTAATACACGACGGATCGTCAGTGAAATCAGGTTTCGAACCTGGAACCCTACGGCTTCGATGCCAACACCTTACCACTAGGCCACCGCGGCCTGCAATCTCATATACTAAAATGTATAGTTTGGAAAAATTTAAAAGACTACAGGGAAATCTGTTCGATAGGTGAAATTAATAATCGGGAGATATTTCGGAAATTTTAACTTACTTGCATAATTGTCTTGAAACTAGTTCTCTCTAATAAGATTCCAATGCTCACAAAAACTAAAAACTTGCTGGATTCACAATCTGTAAGAATTTCTAACAGATTTCAATCGTTCTTGCGATGTAAAAAGAAAACGGCGGAAACCAGAAGCAAAATAAATGGAACTTACAGAAATGGCTTCGTTAAACCCTTGAAGTAGAACTTTTGACAAGAGAAAAGATAACAGAATTTTTTCTGAGATTACAATGACTACTTTTACCTGCTGCCTGAAAACTACAATGGCTTCTCTTATCGGCAACCTGAAAACTATCAGAAGAAAGTTACTGGAGGATTGAATTTTATTTTACTATCCTTAATCCAAAATATATCTGACTTCTTTGTTTATTCATTTGAAATTTAAATGAAATTGATGGAAATCCATTTATTTCTATCTGTTTTACAAGCGGTAGATTTCTCGCACAAAGAAAAATATTAGCTAATTTAAACAGTTTTTATTCTTTGTATGCACTTTCGATGAAACTCAAATATGTTCCGGCTAACTTTCAAAAATTTCCTCTTTCAAAATTTTGAAGAATCTCAAGAAGATGAGTTTCTGATATGTTTTAATTCATCAAACATAATTTTGGATACTGGATATTGTTATTCATGCCTAAATATGTGTATTATTAAGAAATATCTTTCTTTCATGCAAGCAAATGAATTTAAGCACTGTTTTTCGGAAGTGTTTTAAAAATAAAAACTTAAAAATTACAGTTAAGAAATTCAGTAAGAAATACATTAAATTTAAGAAAAATTCATAAGAAAATATGAATAAATCAAGTGACATTCGACCCCTCTTAATATACGAATGGGAAAAGGAAATAGTTTTCATTTAAGACCATTTATTTTACCTTTTAGGTATGTAGAGTAGTAAAAAGAAAGAAAATAGAATAACACTGGTTAATTTTTTTACTTGGACACAAATTGTTTGTGAAACTTTTGCAAGTGTTTGCGTAGATTATGTTCTGATAAATCTCACGTAAAAAACTTAATATAATCATGAATTATTCTCTTTTCTCAAATAGGCAGAAACTACGTTTCAAAAGAAGGAAATTGAGCATTCAGAAGAAATTCATTGACAGTCTACATGACTCAGGAAATTTTTAGAAGGCAATTCAAATAAAGGTAACCATATTTTTTGAGTTTCAAAATTTTAGTAACTTTTTGCTGATTTTTTTGTTGATTAACAAGATACCACCTGTTCCTGAGAGTACTAAGAGACTTGGAGAAGCTGAAAAAATAATATAAGTGAACTTAGTGGGCTTTGCAATCCCAGTGACCACCTGATGAAATTCAATAGTCATGATTTGTAAAATTTTTAACTAATTTTCTATCTTCTGGTTTTATGTAAAAATTAGTTTTTTAGAACTTCTTTATTTAAATTTTAACTGGATATGCATTCTTGCTATTAATCTGAATTTCAAGATCTCTTTATGTTTTTAAGTATGTTAAAACTGTCAGTGATATTCCTTTTTATTTATTTAAATTTCAATATTGATTTAAGCTATACAGTTTGTTTGGCGTAGCATACTCAAACATGACTTTTGCGCCACTAAGCTCGGTTAACCACCTGGCTAGCAAGAAAATGAGCAAACAAATTTTATGGTAGCCTTTTTTCACTATCATAGTTACTTAGAAAATGAGCTATAACATAAAAACCCGTGTAAGGTAACAACTCCCGTTTCTCGTGTATGAATGAGTAAGAGCGGAATTCTGAATTTTGGCTAGTCCTTAATTGACAGCAATTATGATTACATTTTCCCCAATGGTACCTAAATTAATCATATTAAATCAATTCTCCTCATGCCCTAAATTAACATTAATCTTTAGGTTCAGAGATTGTGGTCCGTCGAGACCGGGTTCTCCGCTTATCACTGGTGCAAGATTTTATATTGATCTTAGCTGTCGTTTGTGCAATGGATTTTGTCGTAGTTCACTACTTTTTGATATGTGGTAAATTAGTGTGAACGAGATTAATTTCTGAGCTTGCAAGCATGTGCCGATGATTTAAGGGGTTATCTCAATACTGTGAAAAGCTGAATTACTAATAGTGAGGAAATTTCAATGTCTGCCGTTAAAGACTCAATTCTACAATTATTTGCAGATTTCCTTACCTTTTCCATTCGAATGTCGAATAATTTGGTTATCTACCTCAAAGAGAATACTGTAATTCGACACCTAGAATTCCATAAATGCTGGTGTTAATTGCTGAGACGCAGATATCGACTTTGTAGGTTCGGATTCATTTGAAATTCAGTTGATGAAAATTGTATTCATTCTTTGAAAACGCCATCTTAAGCAGGATTTTCAGAGTTAATAGCTGCAAATATTTTGGTTATTTTCCTAATCAGCGAATGTATTTATGATTGTCATGTGCAGTTAGAGATTGAAAACGCATTTGAAATCTTCTCACAAGACAATGGGGATAGCACAGAATGCACGTAGCAACTTTAAATATATTTCCTTCATTGATGTCATTCCATAGCATAGTAATATGCATCACAAAGTTCATAACATAGCATATGTACGTGTAACAGCTTATATATTACAAAAAGTTGCCATATTTTTACAGCTTTCTTAAAAGAATTGTTTGAAAATGTAAGGAAGTGTTTGTGGCATATTTAATTCTGAACTTCTTGCAACTTTCATGAAGTTTGTTTACCATATATGCATTAAAAAATTTAAGCTAATTCCTTATTAAAATCGTACTCAAATGAAAGCAAAATCAGAAAAATCGTAAACTATTTCATTATTGGTTTTCATATGCTGTATTTGTGAAAAATATTTTTACATCAATAATAGTTTTTTTTTATTATTTCTATGATTACAAAGGTCTAAACCTTTGATTTGGAAACACAGTGTTCCGAAAACGAGAATAAAATCATGGAAAGGAAAATTCTGCTTTCTTTTACAAGAGAAGTTATGATCAAGTTCATCTGTAAGAATCCATGGATTTTGAATTTTTCCTTCTCTTTCTTTTTATTCTTTGGTTCAATCGAACTTTTGAGCAAATGCAAAGGACAACGAAAAACGTGTTATACAATACTTGTCATCGATAGCAATGCGTCTCGTATAACGTTCGATCAAACAAAATGACAAGTGAAAACAAGGCCCAGTGAAGAATTCTCGTTTTAAATTCAAGAAAACCTTAACAGATGCTTTTGAGAAAACATAACAAACGCATGTAGTTTCCTTCACAATGTTGGTGAATTTACACGAAGTGAATTTTGCTGCAAAGTATTGGTATTATTTAAGATATTTTATTTATGAATATGAATAGATTTTTTCCAGGTATTATTGTGTATGTCAAATCTATTTAAAGCAGTTTCTTATTTTCAAATCTGTAAAACTGTATAAAAACACAATAAATTTACTCTTAGTTTGAATGATTTTATTTTTACAACCCGAAAATGACTAAATATGTATGCATTTCTCTATATAGCTTATTTTAGGTAGCTTCTATTTATTTTTTCATGCAAGAAAAATTTTATCATTTACTGCTCAATATTGAAAAGATTTGGAATCGTATACCTATTGAAACAACCTCATTTAAAAATATAAATTTGAAATGTGAAGTAAAATAAACATGCACTCAAAATAAATCCTGAAATTTTACCTGTGGCATATATTTAATAATACGAATAATATCGATTAAAATGGTTGAGTTAAAGAAATAAATCCTTTAAAAAGAAAAATGAAGTTTGTTGCAAGCAATGGCATAAATATGGCAGACTTCGAATAAAAGTGACGCCTAACTTTCTGGTACAAAATTAACTTATATATGAGTTAAGCAAACAAACTAATCGCGGAATCTAAGTTGGATTGTAAGTTGACGGGCTCATGCAGTGATTGGAGTGATGGAAATTTCCGCAGTCCGGATGCGTATAAATTTCGTTGCCTTATACATGCTAAAATAACGAGCTGGAGGTACAAACAGTAAAGATTTTCAAAATCCCTCCTAATTAAATTATTATTCTACATTGGAGCAGCAATCCGATTCTATCTGAGATATGTCAGAAAAGAATTTGCAACACTGTTTGACAGTCGGTAGCCCATACACATTAATGCAACACATACTCCCCAAATGGGGTGCAGCTTTATTAAATAGCTCTAAATCATATTCTGTTCTCGCTCTTAGATCCCAACTCCAGTACACTGCGACACATAGAAAGAAACACAAAAAGAAAGAGAAAAATTAAACTAAAACAAGTTCAATCTAAAAGTATATTTCCCTTATCTGTGAAACAGAAAGAAATTGTTAAAATTCATTTTAGTGCGGGTGGAAAAACACATCAGTTTTCCAAGCAATTGCCATTTAATATCAATTACTCTATTCAATGGATTACCAGTGCTACTAAGAGGATAAACTACGAACCACATTTCATAACACTTCGAAGACAAATATTAGAGTGGATTATACAGAGAAAAAGTAGGAAACCTTCTTGGATCTGTCCTCCGTTTAAGTAAGCCGTCTTTTCATGTATTTTCACTGTTCTTTAACATGTCTTTTAACGTCATAGAACTCACATCCTCCATTGCATCCCGAATAATTTTTTATTTCTCAGTCGGTTTGGAGTTTGTATAAGTCAGTTGTGAAAGCATTAAAAGTTTTAAATATCTTCGATACAGACATGTTTACTTAGTTACAACAGAATATTAAACTTCTCTAAATATTATGATATTTACATGCAACCGGTGTCTTATGGCTTCTAAAACTCTTTTATTCACATTGTTTCCATAATTATGTGCCTGATAAATTTTGAAATTATCTGTCTCTTTTTTTTTTGTCTATCTATCTTTCTATATATAATTTCGAAATGTAATTAATAAATTACATATTAAGTATAATAACAGTTATAATTATCAAAATTTAATAAAGATATTAACTATAAATTAAATAGTCAAAAATTAATTAAAACTTAATTAAAAACTCTTAGTATTATATAGAATGGCGCATTCTAATATAATACAGAAACAAATGATAGGAATATAAATTAAATGATAAAAAATTTATAAATAAGAAACAGAAGATTTAAACAAAAAACGATAACAATACACCTTTTTGCGTGCTCAACGCAACAGCATCAAGTGATTGCATCAACAAAAAATTACAACAATTAATATTTAAAATACATAAAATAGAATTTAGAATGTAAAAGAGATAATTCAAAATGGAAGTAATGGATAAGAACACGAATGACGAACTTCTTCGAAGACCACTTGCCATAGGAGTTCTAAAATGGACAAAATTTTCTGTCAAGGGTAAGATTATAAATCAAAAGTATACCCTTTGTAGCCTGAATTCTGTCCAACGGCAAAACGAGAAATATTCTGAAAAATCAAGAGGCAAAATCCTAAATAAAATCCAAAAGAAACTAGAGTTTGTAAAATAATTTACCCTCTCTGCCGAAATTTTGATGTAAACAGGAGACGCCAAACGCGATAAGACAAGGGAATAAAAAGGGAAAGAAGTCTTCGAAGAAGTCGTCATTCGTGTTCTTATCCATTCCTTCCATTTTGAATAATCTCTTTTACATTCTAAATTCTATTTTATGTGTTTTATATATTAATTGTTGTAATTTTTTGTTGATGCAATCACTTGATGCTGCTGCGTTGAGCGCGCAAAAAGGTGTATTGTTATCGTTTTTTGTTTAAATCTTATGTTTCTTATTTATAAATTTTTTACCTTTTAATTTATATTTCTATTATTTATTAAGTATAATAATATATTTTTTTAGAAATTTGAAAATTCCTAATAATATTTTCATTTTTATTGCTGGCAGTTTTATGTATAAGCGTCAAAAATATTAAATAACTTCGATGCAGAGAGGTTTACTTCAGTTCCAACAGAATTTTAATATTCTCTCAATAATGCTTGTCTAATAATTCTCACGCTGAGATGCAGCAGGGTCTAGTTCATGGCTTGAAAAGCTTTTTAGTAACATTGTTTTCAAATTTGTAACGTAACGAATGCTTATCCACAGTGAAATGTCGAATATTACATTTTTGCATAGTCTTTCTCTTTAAAATAACTTTATTTTGCAATTAAAACAAAGAACATGTGAGAATAATTTCTGCTGTTATGCTTATTCTTTAAGGCATTAGAAAATCTTTGTTCATATCGAACTCTATATTTATCAATAATCACTAAGGAAAGCAAGTTACTTTGTTGAAGCTTGAGAATTTCCGTAGTTAATTTAGTTTATTTCCAAGTTAAATTTAGTTAGTTATTTTAAATGCTAAATAAATTGTTTATACACTGATATACGTATGGTTTAATAAAAAGTTAGCATGTAACCTTAATCTAAGTTACATAGAAAAAACACTGTACCTGAATTTCGAGCCACAGTAACTTTGCAAACAATAACTTTTTTTAACAAAAGCAACAACTGCGAATATATATATACAAAATTATACATTAAATGAAAAACATTTGGCATTTGTTCCAAGGAATCTTTATACCAAATTTCTTTTTAAAAATAACCAACCAAATTTCTTCTCATATATCAAAATATATATTTTCATTCTTATGCTCTAAACGCAAAACATTTCAGTCGTTTTTCCTAAAAACTTTATGTGCAACTTCTTTTTTAAACAATCCATGTGAATTTCTTCGAGCATGTAGAAATATATTTTTCTTGCAATATTTTTGTTCAAGCATGAAAATAAAGATAAAGAGCAATTAAAAGCTGGATAAAATACAATATGTTTCCATTAAAATATGCATCAACTTCCTGTTCCGCTATTGCTCTTAGCTCTTGTCATAAATTGCATCATGGTGTATTGAGAAGATTGATAGCTATCTGTTGTCAACGCTAAATCGGATTGTTCATTCATATAATTCATAATTTACAAAGACCTTATTTACTATATCCTAGACGTAATAAAAATTATTTATGTATTTAGTTACAAATTAATCACGATTGTAGTTACATATATATGACGCCACTAAAAATTAATGAAAAATGAGTAAATGTCTAAACTGTCTAACAGCAGCACTCAAAAAGAGCAAATCAGAATGTTCCATGTAACAGAAAATATAATATATCGCCTTTTGGCTGCTGTCTAAGTGCTGAAAGAACAACCTGGATATCAATATTCAACGAACGCACCTTTCGTACCCACATCTGTCACTTAATTGAATTTGGTTACGGGCATAATTTTACAGGTGAATGAAATATTCATCGTAATTAAATTAATGTCACTGAATCTATTGAATGCTCCATCATTTATGAATAAATACTGGATTCTCAAAATATGATCTCAGTAAAGGTACTTGAACGCTGAAACTTATTGATTTCACAAAATTCTCTGTGTGCACCGAAATTTACTTATAAGACGGTCCCCGTCTACAGCCCAAAATGGTTAAAGAAGACAAATGGTAGACACAAGTTGTTGACGGTTTTCTTTCGTTTTGTGACAA
Organism: Araneus ventricosus; assembly: GCA_013235015.1. Taxonomy (NCBI): domain Eukaryota; kingdom Metazoa; phylum Arthropoda; class Arachnida; order Araneae; family Araneidae; genus Araneus; species Araneus ventricosus. The sequence continues at coordinate 161,886 of BGPR01002476.1, read as the reverse complement.
CCATTTTTCTATTACGACTAATGTTCTGCATTTGATCTATCGATTGCGTTTTATCGGCATTCCTTTTCAGCAAATTGCTTTGAAAACAAACGCTTTTGCAGTATGTATTTCATTACATGGACGTTGATTTATCGTTGGCTCTATGCCTCAATCGTTTACGCAGCCTCTAATTTAACCTGGAAACTTATGCAGGTATAGACATTCACTTCTGTAATTTAGGTCCATTAGTATTTGTGGCTTTTCTGAGTTCCACTATTCTGGTAAATTTAGCGATTCTTGTCGAAATACTTTTCAATATAAAGATTCTATTTGGAAAGTTTTAGAGATGTTATAATTTGATTTTTTTATTTCGTTTTGAAACTTATAGGTATTTAATTTTAATAATCATTCTTAATTAGGAATTGCTTCAATTTCTAGCTTTCATGAACTATAGTTTTTATATGGTGAATTTTATTTCATTTTTATTTAATGATAGCCATCCACAATCCATTTCAGTCAATTTTTCTACTCATAACTTTTAAAACATAATAGACAGTATCGATAAAGTATGCTTTTTCTCTAAAATATTATCAATTAGAAATATTCTTACAATAATGAAACTTTATCAATTTTCCATTTTATCCGCTTATAATAGCTTAACGGAGTTCTAACATAATTAATGTTCATTTGGTGAGCAGTTTGGAGTAGCCTTGTACTGATAGATAGCTTCGTAATTGGGTCATAATTCAGTCAAGTGCTAGTAGAGCTGGTGCTAATTTACTATTCCGATTTACTTGTGCTTAACTTAAGTTTAATTTTTACATTATACACTCTTAAAAACGTTTTAAATCTCACTCGGGAGTATTCAGATGAACCTATTGGCCAAATAATATTGTTATGCAGTCTTTAAATTTCTTAAATTGACTAGATTATATGGTTTTATTGAGCAGTTCCTATCTGAGGATAATTCTGAAATACGGATTAAATAGGATGTAATGCTTGGATGACTTGCAAATAACTGTAATATTCAGGGCGTTCAAAGTGGTCGAATAAAACTACATGAAGACATGCCCTGACTTTTCCACTTGACAGCATGACATTGCATTTATGATCCTTGTATCGTTATGAATCGGAAACTCTTTATTCTAGATTTAATAGCCCAATTTCCTATTTTATTTTAAAAGATTTCTTCATATGAAGACTTAACCTTTTCACTCGATAATAGTTAAGACTTTAGAGTTGATTGTCTGTGAATGGTTTAATTTTTAATTGAAATTTACACTCAAAGCCAACTACAATATTCATACTATATTTTGTTTCAGGAGTATTTTAAATTAATTGCTTCATGCGATTAAAATTATAGATTTAGAAACAGAAATCCGCTTACTCTTAGTTGAGACTACTAGCAACAACGTGAAAGAATAAACGCGATGATTCAGAATACTTTTAATGCAAGCCAGACTGCAAAGTTCAGCTAAATTCAGTACATCTGCTGCAAAATAAAACTTATTATGAAGCTCTACCATGTATCACGACATCGATAAATACTAAATGAATACCCCTTTTATGCCTCTTGGTTAATCAGGAGCCCATCTGCTAAAGTATTAGTATCCCTTCTGCATTTTGCAAGGAAACTTTCGAATACAGAGCAGGTAGATATAAGATATGTTTGAAAATACTTATCTGAAACTGTGAGGTTTTTTCAGGAATTCACTTCACACAATTTCAAAAGCTGGATGATAAATGCTCAACGAAAGCATTTAGAGTTATTACTCTGAAAGTAATTTATTAAATGTTGAGACACAACACAGCCCAATGGCTAGAATTAAGGGAGTAAGCAAAGAGACAAAATGTACGTCCTAAAAAATTGTTGAATAGGCAAAATATACATGTCATAATATGTTTCAACATATTACCACAAAAATTTGCTATTGTTGGTTGGATTTTCTCCTAATTTATGGGAGAAAAACAATGCGAATAATTTTCTGTGATTACAATACTGCACCAATGATGACTAAGGAAGAAGGTTACTCAATCAGATAAGGCCAATTTCTTACAATATTTTTGTCAATGAAAAACTGAAAAGTTTGTACTGATATTATGATCCTGCGGATCCTTTATGCCTGACTGTAATACGATATGATGTGAGGATGTGTTCTTTTTGGAGGAAGCGAATGAAAAGGATTAGTTGAAAACATGTTTTGAAACACTATATAATGCGGTTCAAAAGTTTTCACTTGAAACCTAATATTATCTGAAAACACAGCTATAGTTTAGTTGACAGAACATTTTAGAAACGCGATATTATTTAGCAACACAGGAAATTCGTTCATGGACAAAGGATATTTACAGGTTGGCAAAAATAATAACAAAGGGTATTTACAGAAAAAAGTATTTATTTTTTAATATATATTAAAGGAACTTAATTCACTAGTTCTATAATCTCCCATGTTATCTCGTGTATTAAACGTTTTTTCCTTAAAAGTAAATTCAATCCTTTGAGTATAAAATTTTATCGGAAAAAATTCAATATACCTTTCCTAATAAACAAAAAATAAATAGAATTGTTCAATAAAAAATTATATCAATTAACAAACGGATTCCGCTTTAACGTTTTGTTTTTCGAGAACAAAATCTATTAATTATGATGCACTAAAATCGCATGATTATTTTCTCATTTCGTCATACTGTAATTCATACAATCGCACTGATAAGATATTTTCCTTCATGATTAGAGATTCTTGTAAAAGGAAGATAATTTACTCGTATTTTAATTTCTCTTTTCCATACAGATTCTAATCAGAATTAAAAAAACCTAGAAAAATTAAGCTTAAAAGCGAATATTTTTGCGACATTTATTTCAAAGATTTGAAAAAGGAATTCATCTAAATTATATCAGTATTAACAAAACACTATATTATTTTTATAAAATTCAGACTTTTTTACGTAGTTGAGACCTGAGATGCATATAAGAGTACTTGAAACAGTATCCTTCTCACTGAACTGTTGGAATAATACTACGTTATTTTAAATCCAAATGAGAAGTAAATATATATTAATTATTTCTTGATGATGATTAGTTTCATCATTTTTTACTTTATATAATTTGTACTTTTGCCAAAACTCAACCAAACAACAACGTGCCTTGCAAAGACGAATGGCAAGATTTTCAAAGCATGCTGTCCTTGTCAACTGGTAGCACACAATGAGAAACACTGTAAAAGGACTCAATATTGAAAAGTGAAAGGAACATCTATTTTTTTGTCGACATTTTCGTTTACATCAACTTCATAGCTAATATCCGAATGTACCAAATTAAGACTTTTATATATTAAGTGTATTTTACTTATTTGGATTATCTGCTATTCAAATGAGAAATATCCGCCGGTCCAAAACCTTTTAATCGCTAATTTCTTCTGAGACGGTAGTGTTAACAGTTGACTTATAATGAATTAAATTAATTAAAGATCACGTATAATCATTTATTATGTATAAAACTACATGTATGTACATATGTTTATTCCAGTATCACTTCCGAATGGCTAATCCAATTTTGATGAAACTTGGTACACAGGTTCCTCATTATCCGACTTGAAGTACTATAGGGGTTGATAAGTCCTAACCCAATCCCTCAGGGTAAGGTGAGGTTAAGTCTTCAAAATTCATGTTACTAATAGGCCGATTGACATGCTTGGCGATTTTAATGAAACTTGGTATACATGTTCCTCACAAAATGACTTCACATACAATAGGGGTAAATAGGCCCCAGTCCAAGCCCGCGGAGTAGGGTGGGGCGAAGTGTACAAAATACATGTTACTAATAGGACGATTGACATGCTTGGCGATTTCGGCGGTTTGGGCGATTTTGAGGAAATTTGGTACACAAACTTCTAATTACCCAACTAAAAATACTACTGGGGTAAATAAACGTTAATCCAATCCGTCAGGATAATGTGGGGCAAGGTCTTTAAATACAGTTAATAAATGCGTATCTTGGCATGAATTTGATATAGGTGGCACATTTTTTATGATACTGGGCACATATATTCCTCATAGGTTGACTAAAAGAAGTGTATGGGTAAATAAACTCTAATCCAATTCCTCAGAGGAGGGTGGGGAAAAATCTTCAAAATACATGTAAACTCTTGGGACGATTGACATGCTGTTGGATATGGCTAAGGCGATTTTGATGAAATTCGCTACATATGTTTCTCAGTGGCTTATTAAACACACTCTAAGGGTAAATAAATACTAACCAAATTCTTGAGGATAGGATGGGGTTAAGTCTATTTATATACATATAACAAATGGACCGATTGACATAAAAATTGAAACGGCTGAGGCAATTTTGAGGACACAGGGTGTATATATTCCTCACAGGCTGACTGAAAGTAGTTTATGGATAAATAAACGCTAATACAATTCCTCAGAGCATGGGGGGGTATCAGAATCGTGAAAATACAAGTAAACCCTTGAGACGATTGACATGCTGTCGGATATGGCTAGGGCGATTTTGATTAATTTTGCTGCATATACTTCTAATTAGATAATTAAGACTATTTTTGGGGTAAATAAACGCCAACCTGTAAGCTCCTAACCCATTCCTTCCGTGTAGCTTGGGCCAATGTCTCTGAAATAAAAATAAAAAAATTAAAGAATGGACTGATCGAAATGAAACTTAATTCATGGGTTTCAATAATATCGAACTGAAAAAATAGGGGGGGGGGATAGTTTTTAGTCAACCCTTTAAGATGATAACTACCGATAAGACATGTAGAAATGTTTATTTAGAACGGCTGGAGCAATTATGTCGAAACATGTGTCATTAGTTGATTTAGACACTTTAATTGCTGAAATTTCAGTTGAAAAATGACTCCCACATTGTCCAACAACAACAGCAAAATACTGTATTGAGAAATGGGCTCACACTTATCTCACACTTTTCTGGGTTGGATGAAGGTGATTCATAGGAAGAGATTTATCAAATGAACCAATTAGCATGAAAGTTTTATGTCCTGGATTCCTGAAATAATAAGATGCCTCCCCCGAAAAATTGGCTAACAATGCAAGAAATAAATGTAATAATCTATATTAGGATAAATGAAAGAAATTTTTGAACTAATAATTTAGAAATTATTTCATAAAAAGTTGAGAAATATTTCCGCAAAAAAGTAATATTAATAAATATTATGTTATTTATAAAATATTTTTCGGTTTTCTTTCTTCCAAAATATTTTGAAATGAATAAGACCGGGCAACGCTGGGTACTCTACTAGTGTATAATAAAATGAATCTGAAGAATGGATAACTTAAACCAATTTTTAAGTAAAGATACTAAAAATTAAAATGAAAGGATTTGTAGTGTCAAAATATTTTTTCTTCAAAAGCGAAGTGTTTTCGAAAACGTGCGTATGTAATCGAAAAGTAATTGTACACAGTATGCTAACGAGATGTCAGTGGTATGATACATACAAAACAAAACGCAGCATACAAAAACGCGAAACGAAAACGCAAAGCCCAAGTTGGTTTTATCAGAAATTCAAAATTTAGCGTGATACCATTTGTTTAGCTTTGAAGTATTTTTCGAAAAAGCCAAAACTACTCTTTCCTTTGAAGAACACAACTGCACCTTGTTAAGTGAAAAAAATCAGGAATTCAGAAGTTAAAAATTCCTTTCTTTTCTGAATCTGTTCAATTCTTTTATAGCTCTCTGCTTTTCTGGAATCAATACCAAGGCCTGTTGCATTGCAATCTAGTAAACACTAGACAACTTTAAGAAAGAGATGTTTATCTTTTATGCAATTCGATACTCAAAGAAAAAATTTAATAGCAGTTTGTCTGTGTTCCTAAAGTAATTTATAAAATATATGCGCATAAAAACGACCTATTAAAATTAATACATTATTCATTTTATAAAAGAATGCGAACACTTTTCTAAGTCGGGGTACTTTTTCTTTTAAAATTCCGAGTGGCTATTTATATGACAAACAGATTCTTCCACAGGAAACGTAGTTTGTGTCCCAACTAGCGCGTCATTATCCTTGTTTCATGGATTGTAAACGGAGAAGTGTGCTGTTGGATTTAGTGTATTTTTATTGTTCTTATACACAGGACGATTCAAAAGTCCGAAGTAAATTTAAAAATGAAAATTCGTAACCTAATGAATATAAAAAGACGCCGTTTGCACAGAAAGGATGGAAATGAAATCTATATTTTATCCCGAAATCAGAATTTATTGGTAGCAAAGTTTACAATTTAAATCACAAGATGGTTCTCTGGAGTTACCGGAACGACGGACACAATTCAGAGTAATTGCTTACGAATTTTCAATGTGTCTTCCTTCTCTCAGGAGCTCAGCTGGAAAACGAAGAACCACAATTTTTCACAGCACCAAGCAGCAATTTTGTTGCTCACGTTCTGTCATAACATAAGAAATGGTGCTTACTGTTGCGAAAAATGTAGTTACTCATCTAAAAGCTGTGTTCCGGAAATAAGGACGATACACTGAACATTTACAAGTAATTACTCCACGCATTGTCTTTTCCTAAGTAACGCATCACTCCGATATCTAAAGAACTATCTGGTGACTAAATTTGTGAGCTAAGCTACCAATCAATTCTGGTTTCATGAAAAAAATCCAATTCCATTTCCATCCTTTCGGTGCAAACGACAATTTTCAATCTTCATTCGTTTACGAATTGTTGATTTCTAAATTTTCTCTTGCATATATGATTTAGCTGTGTCCAGTTTTTGTCCTTTACTAACGTTATTTTTATAACATTGACAGTAATCTCTTTTTTAACTCTAACAGTTATCTGTCGAGGGGTCATCTGGAGTACGAGGATGGGAAGTCACTGTAAAAGTAAGCTGATTCGCTGTTCTCCTTGCGGTATAGTTAGTTTTGTAGGCTGGTTAAAGACCTCACTCCTTAAGATGGAATGCACCATATTGAGGTGGGCTAAGTGCGCCAGATACGCCTTATTTTGCAGTGTTTTCAGCCATCCAGTCATTTATATCTGTTCGCGAATCTTGTGATTAGCCAAATTAAAATTTTATGCTTACTCTAAATAGTATGTTTAGCAATTAATATGTGGATTCACAATTTTTTCGTATTTGATTAACGGTTTTGTTGAGCCGAAAAAGTTAATTAACACCATTAAAACTACGTGCAAAAAAACATAAATTATAATTGTTGTCTTAACAAGCTTTTCCAGTCATTTCAATTTGCATATTTTTGTTATTAGCCTGGGTAATTATTTATGGTTTTCCTAAATAATGTGTTCAGCAGTTAATTTGTATTTTCGCATTTACTCGTAGAGGATTATATATTTCGTTCATATGAAAAATAAAAATCAGCACTATGAAAACAAAATAAAAACATAATAAAAATTAAATTATATTTATTGGGTTTATAAATTTCTTTAAAAGATAATGATAATTGCATGAACTATAGAGAATTATTTATTCATTCGCATGCTATATACATAAAAGCAGAAATATCTTTTCATAGAATGAAATTCGTACGATTTTATTCAGTGCTGCTCCAAAAAACCCGTTTTCTAAATAAATATTGCATAGATATGCTTTGCGGATATCTTACAAGGCATCGATGTCAGTAATATATAGAATTTTGTGCATATTATTTTATGCATTATTATTTATTTAAATATTCATGTGACCTTTGAGTACGAAGAATTAATAACAACAAAATATCGTTGACAAGGATTCTTAAAAATACGTTTCAAAGCGAAATTCGACGCTTACTACACGCTATTGAATATTTGAAATAGATACTTCAGATATCACATTCTAAAGGAAATACAATACGGTACAAAAGTTGTTGCTTGTTGCTGTTCTGAAAATTCTTTTATATGGTTGAAAATTCTTATATATCTATATATGGATGTTAACCGATATAAAATTGAATTCTTTGAATATGAGACTTACGAATATCTAAATCATGGTGTATTTTCACATCTGAATCAATTTTTAATTTGCTGAAATAAATAAACGAAGAATTATCTTGAAATATAATTTGTGTTTCAAACTGTCGTCCATATTTACAAGACGGAATGATAATTCATTCACAATTTAATTTATCGATAAGACAGTCTGCGAATATTGCTTATTTTAAAAAAAATGAAATCTATCTATAAAAAAAAACTCCATACATGCATACTTAAATAATCTCACCAACAGAAAATTAAATTATGTATATAGTTGTTCATATCTTCATACAAAATGAAACAACCATTTCTTGAGCATAGAAATTTGTAGAAATACAAAGCATTTGCTATTATTTGAAAAAAACTTAAACGCAAGAAACAACAATGCATTATAATTAAAGAAAAAATTGTTCAAAGCTGTCGGGTTTCTTTCAAACTCTATAAGAATTAACTAAAAATATTAAAATGTATTGATTAATATGATATTTACATGCTCAAAAGAGAAAATAATTACGTTCACGGAATAATTTAATTCAATTAGTTGACATCATTTTACATTAATCTGATATGCCGCAACCTTATCAGCAGTTTTTGGGAAAATATAAAGGAATATATGGTTAAAATAAGTTGACACGTAATTTACAAATCTTAAATGGCCGTCGCAAACATGTGCAAACATCTCGGTGATCTGGATGCCGTCTCGGAGGATTGTGGGTTCGAAACCCGATTCCAACAGATGTGTAACCTATATAAACCTTTTGCACATTAAATTTTGTGGGTATAACATCTTCATACCGGAATATTAGAGACTGGGCTATCATTGAAAAAGGTTCAAAATAGAGATATTTTTCCCAACAGTCCTTGTGATAAAGTGTTAATGTAACAATTCAAATCGATCTATCTTCCTGTGATGGATTTTAATAAGTACTCCAAGTACCAGTTTTAATTTTTCATCATCAATTCCACGAAAGACGAAAGGCCAGATTTTCATAAATCTTTGTTTCATTTCTTTAAAAATTACATTTATCTCAAATAATTTATTTAATTGCAGCATTCTTATTTAATCACAATGGTAAGGATTACTAAAATGTGCAGGCAATAAAAATATTACAAATATTTATGCATTCATTTTTTAAATGTACTTTCTTTTTGAAATAATTGCATTTAATTCCTTGAACGGAAACTCGTATCAAATTCACATAAAGGCAGCCATTTATTTTCTTGAATTGTTAATATGCATTTGCGCAATTTCAAGAAAAAATAGGTAATCTCTTTGAATGCTTGTGAAAGGATTTCTTTACTTCAAAGCATCTCAAGAAAAATATTATTGTACAAGAATTGAAAGTCGTCATGATAGAATACGTAGTAAAGAATGAATTTTACACTCTTACTTATTTCTTGCTGGGACAGAAAGTAAGTATCCGGCACTGTAAAGAACAGGAAATTAACTTTGAAGGAAATTTAGCGAGTTGTAAAACATTTCAAAGAAAGAAACTCTGCGTTAATTTCCTCTTTGCTATTTCAATGCCAGTTTAAAGCAAAAACTAACGATCTCTCAGAAAGAAAACTTTCACATTGATAAAAATTTATCTTTTATGTGTATTAGAAATGAAAAATTTATGCAATATCAAAGTTTGCAGTCTCGAAATAACTTCCCTTGATATTCTCCCTGACATTAGCCGGATAATTCCAACAATAAAAAATAAGTCCCAAAATAAAACTTGATTCATCGATTTTTTTCCCAAAAGATGTCAGAAGCAAAATGTGTTAGGAATAAGAATTCACGTAATTATGAACGAAAGGTGCATAAAGAAGGCCTTTGTTAACTTTATCAAAGCAGAAGGATACATATATGTTCGACAAGGGTGAAACCTTCATTAGGCTGCTTCGTTTTTGTCTACAAGGTCTTTATTTTTAATTTTTATAGTTAGAAACTTAAAAAATATTTTTTCCACTTATCATTTTATTTCCACAAAGTTGGAAAAGCACCTCTGTTCTACAAGATTTCTAACAAACTGTTCTCATCGCAAAGATTTTACTATTTAGAGTCCCTATCGTGAAACAAAAAAGTGCTAGCCTTAATCACACCGATTTATGCAGTCATTCCTAATTTAGGAAAGAAGTTCGCTCATCGCGTTAGATCAATTTCGTATTAAACATGTACAATAGTATACAACTTAAAATATGTAAATAATAATTAAAAAAGCTTGCGAGTTTGGGCTACGCGATCTGAGAGGTGGGTATTGTGGCTTTTATCCCTTGGGGATTGGTGAGTGAAGCAGAAACTTCGTTAATCACCGCTCCTCGAACACATATGAAGATAAGCTAAACGGGCACGGAACCTCTGCTAGCTTATTTCAAAGTGGAATTCGAAAAATATCTAAGCGATCTTGGAGATCGTCAGTGTTTAACGAAGGATTAAACGAAACAATTCATTCATTTAATAAAATTTTCTACATTAAACATATAATATAAATTAAATCTGTTACATGATTTCAATATGTTTTAGACTTTAAACACACATAAATATGAAACAACAGGGTAGGCACGAGAACTCGGTAAAACAAGTCGCATTGCTGTATGTGTTCTAACATGGAAGATAAAGAACTGTCATTTATGGGGCTTTTATAATGTGTTTACCGGAATGAGCTGAGTTTGTCGAAAGTGTGCATTATCTCTTAATGGAGGGAGCGATGAGGACGACAAAAATAAAAGATTGAACGATTACTTACGATGATGACAATGAGAAAGTTCTGAGAATGCCATCTGCATCTCGGACAACTGAAATGTTCGGTTCCACATTTCGGTTATTTGGAATTGCATGCCTGCTCTATAGCTACACAAAAACGACGTTACCGGCAGAACGGAAAGATTGAACGATTACTTTACGCTTAGAGAAATAATTTATCACACGTATATACCCCCAAAAAGATTGATTATTCTCTCTCTTTCTTCCTGCGTACAAATAAACGCTTGTTGCCAATTCCTGCTGGATTATGTTTTTATTTATTCATTTTGTACAACGCATGCGCAAATTTTGCTCTTTTTATAATTTGTGTGATACAGTAATCCACAGAATAAAGAATAACGCCTCACTATTTAGATAAACCTCAAAAATGTTGAACAATTCACGAAGATTTAAAGTACAAATTTTGCACAGCTATTGTTTCAAAGTTAATGGTGGATTCTCTTCTTTGTTAGCATTATAAATGAAGAACGTTTATTTACTGAATAGATTTTATTTTTCGCGTGGAGTGAATATTATATCTATAAAAATCAAATATTAAGTTTGTTTAAAGGTATTGTTATTAATGCTGATGATTATCAGAAAATAATAAGTTTTTCCAGCTCTTACTTAATTCAAAAACTTGAATCTTCAAAATTATTATTTCTGTTTAAACACTATATTTTAACTAATGTAAAAACAGTTACATGGTTTTTAATACGACAGCCTTCGCTCAACTTTTAATACCTTAATAAGCCGAAATCACTGGAAGGACAGATAACAGTTTTCTGAAATAAAATGTTGCTTAATTACTGCACGGAGATTATATTTTTATTATTTTTATTTTATTTTGTTTAAATAATATATTAATTTGTTGTAAAGTGTTCCCTTAGAGGGGTAATATAGCTCAAAAGACAAAAATAATAGAACTTATACAATTTTGCATTATTTAGTAACAAAAATAAATTTTTAAAGTATTGGTATGTATAATCAGATGCAGGATATCAGACCTTCCAATTGTGAGCGAATTTTAATATTTATGTTCTTTTGTTTCTGAACCGAAACTAAATACATATTTCTTGAATCGTATTTAACTACAGAATTTTAAATGAAAAACAATACACAAAAAAGATCTATGTTTTATTAATTTATTAACTGAATTTCAAATTCTGAATAATTGGATTTGTTTCACGATTTTCGTAGTATTATAAAGAAAACCCGAAATAAAAATTCAGTACTAATAATCGAACCTGCTTTAAAATTGCATTGTTATAAAAATATTCAGGATGTAGTAAATATAAGATATTTTTATAGCTTCTCAATAGTTATAGTTAAAATGCTTTTCATTATCCCAAAATACCACATCCTATGAAAATGAAACTTCAATAAGAGTTCCAAGAAGATCGAGTATAAATAAGATACAGTTCCTAGAAAATATAAGAGGTAAATGCTTTATTAACAAGTCTTAATGCTAAAGATTTTATCAGAAATAACTTGAAAATTGAACATTTGAAACGAGAAACTGAATAAAATCGTATAAAAAGAATAACTTCATTCTAAAATTCAATTTTGAACACTTTTTATTCGTACCATAACCTCATTATAAACGAGAAAAAATCGTATAAAATGGCCTGAAGTATTCATATTTTTCAAAGAAATATCTAACAAAATGTGTTCCAAAAATTTTCTCCTCATCTTTAAATTTGAATTTCCCATTAAAGCAGAAATATTTCTCCTTCTGAATTATTAATATTATCCTTTACTTCTCCCCTTTCTAATTGCTAGAAAATAAAAGAACTGGTCTAAAAATATGCCGTTTTAAATATTTTGCAATATTATTAATGCAAAACATTTTAATAGTCTCATAATGTTCATAGTTTAAAATGTTTTTGATAATTTCAATTGTTTGCCTTTTTCGGATATAAACTGTCGAGTCTAAACCTAAAAAATGTAGGAAAAAAATCTTAATTTAATAAAAAGTTTTATCTGCAATAACTAGAATATAGTTCTTTCCGAAACTGAAATTGATTTTAAAAAAAACGTTAAATTCATATAAAATTTAATTTCTCTCATTTTTTAACCTCGTCATAATCTTATTAAACGACGAACAAAAAAAAAAAGATTCGCATAAAATCTCCTACATCCATAATTTTTTAAGGCAACACCTCACGAAATGAGGCCCCAAAATTTCCCCCTCGTCTTTAGGTTTTATTTCCCCATTAAAACTGACAAATTTCTTCTTTTTCATTATTTTTTTGCCTTCCCTTTCCGAATTACTACCGTCTCCGGGCGATTTGGACCTCTGCGAGGAAAGGTCCAGAAATCAAGTTTGATTGGGAAGTTCTCGTGGAATAGTGGAACTACTGTCCCTGTTCGCAACGACAGAACGAGGGAATTGCCACATTAACATGCGACAAAAGGTACCTAATGAGCAGAAAACTTTCGTCGAAGTAGTTTCGTCGAAAATTTCACTCCACTGAAAGAGGAACTTTTCAATACCCTTCTTCTTTTATTCCGACTTTCTTTCGTTGCAGGGGTGCATTTTTGATACACCCTCGAGTGGGATCAGATTTAAATTTAGAATTTACAGGTGATATGCCAATTAGTAAAAGGTGCAGTTCTCGCTTAACTAGAGTCGCGATATTTACTTTAATTATTCGTTTCGAGACGTAATTAGCTTACAAAGTCGTTAGAATCAGATTCATTTGTTAATCTATTAGGATACTGTTCAGTCAATTAAAGTGATTTTAAATAATGGTAAATTGATAGAAAGAGCAGAAAAGTATAATTTCTTTTATGTTTCATTGCATAATAATAATTTAAATCCTCTTTGGCAGAATATAATACAAGTTTCGCATCACGTAAATAGTTTTCGATACTTGTTTATTTAAAGCAGCTTCTTTAATGCAACTATTTTTTAGTCGCAGAACATGGTGATTTTATGACACTTTCCGAATGCGATAAACCTTCATATCGAAGTTGTTGGTTGGAAAGCTAAAAAGATATAAATTCAGAAATTCAGTGAGCATAAAAGAAAAAAAAGTGAAGAATAATGTAAAATGTATTTATTTAATTTTTTTAAAAATGTGTTGTGCATAACTTATTATCAGTGTTGGAATTTTTTTTCACTTTTTGCAATTGCAATTTCAATTACAAAAAATATTAAATATTGCTGTTATTGTATTATGATATAATGTGTTGAAAAATAACAAGTTCAGGCAAATGAATTGTTCTGTGTTCCTTCAACAGTGAATGTTTTTAACATCATACGTCAATAAAATACATAATAAAAAGAAAATTAATACATGATTTAGCCTAATATGTATTTTAACAAAGTAAAATAATTGTATAATTTATAAAAATGGACCTGGTAGTAGATTAGTATCCATGATGGAAAATCCTCAGTTTGAGTTTCTGTACCACCGAAGATACTCTGTGGACGCGGAACTCGACAAAATTATTGTGGGTCAAATGTCCTCGCCTAGATCTCGTGTAATATTAGAGGGGAAATGTGAGGCGCTTACAGAGGAGGGTACCGGTTCAGATGTCGACCTTGTGATCTGGTCCATGGTTTGAAACTCCGAAGTCTGTCCCTAATATTCATTGTAGATTTAAAATGGGGATTAGCGTTAAGAGCTTGAGTGAAAATAGTCCATTATTTCAAAGAAAATTATAAAAATTAATTAATGAATGAAAAAGACCATGTCAGTATTAGAGTTTAATCGTACGTTTTAACGTTTGTTTAAACGTCAATTTAACGTTTTTTTTAAATCCTACTTATTACTCAATGTTAAAAACAAATAATTAAAACTGAAAATATGAGATATAAATGAAGTATTGATTCCTTATAATTTTAGATTAATTGGGTCAATACTAATGTCACCTTAAACTGGGAAATTAGCGGCAAGATTCAAACGCTACACTACTGGAAAAGGGAATATTTTGAAGTTCTGTATTAACATAATTTATTAAAAAAACAGCTGAACCTTTTCTACTTTAATAAAAGGAGTAAATGCATACAATGCTAAATTTTAGAATTCTATTTCATTTTTACTAGGTTTCTAGTTAAATTGAAAAGCAGCAAATGGCTTTATGCATACTCTGATGTCGAACTCTCCCAGCAAATAAAGACAACAACCAAACCATAACAAACTGAAGTAGTGTTTTGAAAATATGTGCTGCTTTTAACACGTAGACCTGCATTGCAAATGAATATAAATGGTAACTTATATTAATATAGAACACGGAGATAGGAAATATGGTTACATGGAGAGGACAGATCAAATGCAAGAGACTACTGACGCCTTCCGACAAACATGACCAGTGCCAGTATTGCTACATCGGTGACAGAGACAAATCGCGCTACAAATTGTAATTTTCCGAGAACCAGAGCGTTTAGAGGCCTCGCTTCCTCAGGAAACACTTACCGCTCACTAGTATGCAGTCTAAAAGCGTGGTATGTGAACAATATAGAGGGAACTAGATACTTACGTTCATTGCTTACACCGATTATCTATATACCATTGTAGATGCAGCACTGATTATCTATGTTAATTTATGTAGATTTTCAATGCATTTCACATGCGGAGCTTACAATTTTAACTAAAAATTATCAAATGCATAATTTAAATTCGTTTGATTTAATGTGCTAGAAAGGCAAACTAATTCCTCACGAAGAACTAGTAATCTTCCACGGAAATATTAGCTTTATAGGCTGTAATGAGGTTAATTTTTTATCTGCAGCCTTTCGAAAAAAGATACAAAAATTTTGTATTTTTTGAAGGAAAGCTTATCAGATGGCAAAATTTAGATTTTATGGAGAAAGAGTGATTGGAATTCTGATCGATGTGAACTTTTACGATTACATTTGATTTTCAGATCATGGGCTGTAATGACAGAAAAAAGTGGTATCCCTGATCACTTGATCGGGTATCAATATATTCCTTTTTTTCTTAAGGATGCCTTAAATTTCTGCAACCATTAACGACACGAAATGCAGAATATTAAAAATTTGTAGTATGAGCACTTCTGACTGTTTGAATTAGAATATCTGTTCCAGCTATGAATATGTTTTCTTGGTGAAGGTATACCATTGCTTCACGATCAACTAGAATCTTAGGAGAATACATAGTTGCCTTCTAATATATGAAACATCTAGGAACTTTTTCATGTTCCCGAAGAGAAACACACTAAATACGAACATAGGTTCGGCCAGAATTTGAGCAAATCAGTTTAGTCCATTTCCGTGAATAAGACGTAGAAAACAGGGATTAAGACTTCCTAACTTTTTATTTTTCACAGAGCAGTAAGAAAACTAACCACTGAATTTATCTGATGATCGAACTTTATGATTAACCAAGGAAACAAAACTAGCCTTTATTTGAGAATATTAGCTAAACTTTTGCAAATTTTTGTGTATCTGATTCTAAGGCATTATGTAGGAAAATGCCCAAATTTTCTTCAATATTAATAATGGATTGTCAGGACATGATTGATATTTACAGCCATATACTGATATATTCAAAATCAATGGCGAAGTGTACAATTGTTAAATGTATCCTTCACATGTTCTTGATAAATACTGAAGAAGTAAAAAGTGTAGTGACATTTAGTCTCCGCCAAAATCAGAAGGTAAATAAGTCTGAGACATACTTTCTGTCTTAATTGTCTAATACTCCAGTGTGTCTCTTAAGTAATTAGTCCTGTAATTTTCTCTTTAACATGAAGCCTGTTAAGAGGCGATTCTAATTATTTCAGGAACATTTAACTAATCGCATTTGCGATGTACAGTGCAGTTTTTCCCACAAAATTTCAATGAATAGAATTCCGTCTATTGATATTTAAACTATACAGGGTGTCTACACTTATCGTGGTGTAACAGCTGAATTCTAAGCCTTTAGAGATAGACATAGTTCTAAATGGAAAAATGGTTTATATGAAGGGGAAAAATTATATGTTTTTGAGTGAATAAATATCTTCCTGAAAAAATTACGAAATCTAATTTTTTTATACAGTCCCTTGGTCCTATCAATCATATTTAATAAAGTAATTTTGACACTCTAACATTTTGAACAAAATAAGTCTCACTCTTCTCCGACTAAAACTGACCGAGTTATGGAGCTTTGAATATCGCTGACTTAGACCACTTTACACCATTTCAATAGCCGTCTTAAAGACGATCCACCAATCAATGCGCAGAACTTGCTCAACGAAACTGGTGTTCGATTAAAAATCATGAAATTCAAAGCTCCATAACTCGCTCGGTTTTAGTCGCAGAAGAGTGAGACTTTTTTTGTTAAAAATGTTGGAGTGTCAAGAATATTTTACTTAACTATATTATATTTTACTTTTTTATAATACGACTGATAGGACCGGGTGACCGTATAAAAAGTTAGAATTCGTAACTTTTTTAGAAATAGATTTAGTGACTGAAAAAACATACAATATAATTCTTCCCTTTATTTAAAACATTTTTCCAATTGGAACTATGTGTCTATCTCTAAAGGTTTAGAAATTAGCTATTGGACGACGATAACTGTGGACACCCTGTATATCGAAATGGGGTTTTAACGCAATTAAAAATCATATTGAATTTAATTCGTCTGAAAATCAGACACAGGGAACATAGTATGATGTATTATATAGAATCCGATTCCTTTACAATATCCACGAGATATCATTTATATTCATTTTTCATATTGAGATCCCGGGCACCTTTTCATGACGAAAATGAATAAGACAGATTAATGCATTGTTGAGATAACGGACTGGGAAAATGGATATGAAGTTTAAAAAGGGATCGAATCGAAAACAAAATCAAATCGATGCTTGACTGAGAAACGCCAGTCGAATCGTACACCAATTGAAACGCACAATTTTTCAACCTATTTCAAATGCGAAGAATGGTAAACGCTTCAAGAACTGGAACGAGGATGGATGCAATAAAAAGAAAGCGATTCTGTCTTAATTAATAGTCTGGAATTCATGTCACTTTCATTGAGAATGTTGAGTTTTTATTGTGTTATTTTCAGATTTTCCGTTTCATCCCTTTCTTTCACTTCAACAAATGGTGTTTTCAGAACAGTTTTAGTCGAAATTTCAAATGGCATTAGAATCATTTGTAACAAATTTGACGTTTTCTGTCAGGGATTTCTTCAGCATCTTAAGCCGTCTGTGGCACTCTCACGTCATTGCCAAAGTGATATCCTTTCTCTTTAATTTTTATTTCATTGTTTTCTAACAACGACGCGATAAGAACCGAAAAGAATAGAATTATTTTATTTTGAAGGTAGATAACTTTTGTTCATTAATCAAACGCAGTACGAGAAAGTTTTCTACATCTATTTTATTGAATTATGGGATTATTTATAGTCTTATAGTTGTCCCTTCAAATCTATTACTCAAAATTTTTGTGTTATATAATTAAAAAAAATAATTTTTTTAAGAACACGCCTTTATCATCGTGCTACAAAAAAGAAAGATTTTTTAAAATAAAAAATATGGAAGACAAAGCCAAACGGTAAAAGAATGAATTACTGATGGAAATACTGTAGGGGAATTAGAATTTTAATCACATTTATAATATATTTTATAATTTTTAATTAATATCAGGGAAATTTCTTTCTTAATGATGTTAATTGTGGTTTAATATCCTTAAGGTATTGCTTAAGCGTTTATGATCTGGTTTTGACAAAGATTTGTTAAAAAATATAGTTTTAATTTTTATGCTAAGCTAATAAAAGCTTGTATTTAATAAATTTTTATAGTTATTCTTTTCCACTTTTAGTCTTAAATATATTTCACAATTCATTCATATCAATATTTTGGAACCTTATAAAATATAGAGACTTCTCAAACCCAGATGGCACCTCTTATACAAAATCAAAATTTAATTAAAATTAATCAATTAACTGACAACTAACCTCCGGTAATATTAAAATATAACATTTTCAATGCGCAAAATTTCAGAACTGAAACACATCAGAAGGTCAGTGAAAAATTGATTA
Organism: Araneus ventricosus; assembly: GCA_013235015.1. NCBI lineage: Eukaryota > Metazoa > Arthropoda > Arachnida > Araneae > Araneidae > Araneus > Araneus ventricosus. Next base: position 143,230 of record BGPR01002476.1, on the reverse strand, counting down.
AAAAATTGCAACTTTACACACATGAAACAAGTCAAGTTAAATAAAAGCGTGTAAAAATGACACGCCTTGGAGTGTGTTGAATATTACTGAATTTTTTATTCTTTGAACATTTTTCCAATTCTTTTTAATTAAAAAATTGCTAAAATTTAGATGCATAACAGAACTTTATATAAGATTTTTTTAATGTAATAGAAACTGGAAATGAATGTTGGCTTTCATACCAAAAATGATAATTACAATTTAAACCTAAACTCAATTCTGTATCTACATAAATTAACGTAAGCTATGATGAATACTTTGTTTTTTGACAGCAACATATTTAAATTGCAGTGCTTTATTTTCTGATATAAGTTTGCTTCGATGCAGTAAAAAATTTAATCACTCCTGAAACATTTTCGAAAATTATTTATTTTATCATAAATAATTTCAATAAACCGAAATCATTTATTAAAGCTTAATATGTTTTGTTAGCTTTTGACTGCGCTTTCTAAGCAGAATGATTGTAGCTCATTTTTTACTAATTGTATAATATCTCTATCTCGTCGCTTAACAAGAAACACCAATTATCTCAATTTTTTTTAATTTCAAAGAGGAAGAAAATACTGGATTTTTCGCAACCAATAACGAATATTTCTCAATTTTTTTCACATCTGGTTGGAACTCGCGGTCTCATGTTTATATCAGTGGTTAATAAAATTGGCGACGATTTATTGTCGATATAATTGTCAAGCGACGATCTGTCATATACATGCGAGAACAAGAAAATATGCATGGTTTCTTAGTTTGATAAACATGAATACTGTGTGTCTATTTTTAGAAAGGTACGAAGCGACTAATTTCAATTATAACACCTAATAATTTTTCAGACTATTAGGTAGACCCTCACAAGCCCTCAATACATAAACAAACTAAGAACTAGATAAATTTATAAGTTTCTACCTTGCGATAATGCATGTTTCACAACAGTATCTAAGATCGTCAGTCACGAAATTACAGTAAAGGCTTTATCTTGTCAAAATCTCAATCAAACATTTTTAAGAATGCTTACTACATTTAATTGCTAACTTGTTTGATACAGTCTAATTTGATTAGTTTGATGATGTCAAAAGTCATAGGAATAGAGATGTATTTCATTCAGAAATTACTTTTATCTCAAAGATATAAAACAATCAATAATTGAGATAAACCATATTTTGTTTCGACACTGCTAGTGAATTATATAGGTACAAAACTGAATGTCAATAATTGAGATAATGTATGTTTTGGCTCCACACTCTTAATGAATTATGCAGATATATAAGTGAATTTCTGTTCAATGCAAAGAATTTTAATGATAATATTTTGTGTCAAAGAGCCAGTTCAAACTGATGCTACGCCAGTAATCACAATGTATGAGAAAAGTGGCGGATATCCAATTGCATTGTGTTACTCATGCTGTCCATGTGAGTATTCTCTCATACCCCAGAATACTGGCTGTTTGCGGAGTTATACAACAAATGCATAACTCATTTATTGTTATGTAATGACCTGCGGAATATACCAGATTGTCAAAATATAGATTATATTAGATTAGTCAGCTCTTTCCACCGTACGGTAGAGCAGCAGAAGAGCGTAGGTTTGCGACTAATAGTGGACATTGGGATTATGTCAACCAGCTCTGTCGTAAATTATCACTATTTGCAAGTACTCCGCGTTACTAATTTGGTCATTATCTCTAGAACTCAGTGTTGTGTGTCTGGAATGAGGAGAGTTTAAGTACTCACTAATAACTAACTTGATATTTTAAGTATTCATCGGCAATGCAAATTGGCATTTACGCAATTCCCACAAATTATCTGTTGCTAAATTCTAAATTCAGAGATATCAACTGTGAAATTCTGGTTGAAATTGAAACTTGTGCGAAGATTGCATGTCTGACATTTTTTCAAATGAAATCTTATACAAATAGCAAAAGGATATAATACTTTTTGCGAAGACCCTCCATAATATCTCTATACTAGCTTCTTTATTACTTGTTTCTTTATAGCGGTAGAACTAGAATTAGAAGACTCTCCATAATATCTCTACAGTAGCTTCTTTATTACTTTTGTTTCTTTACAGGGATTGAACTAAAATTTTTGATAAATGATATATTTGTGCATTTCTTTCAAACATCAGCATTCTATGCGTCCATCATCCTATCCGTTATTTTAAAGATGAGAAACTGCAATATTAGTATACGGCAGGGTAATCTTTTAAAAGGTGTATGTTATTAAGTAGAAAATTCCCGGGTCTTGAAAATGATGCGAGTCAAATACTTCAACGTTGTTCAAATCTTCTAACGTCGCATAGTGGTGCAGTTTCGGTTTATAGCGCGACAAAAATCGAAATTTCGAGGTCGGCAAATGGGCTTATTTTCTTTGGGGATATTTAGAGAACCGTTTAAAACCCTGAAAGCAATAATTTTTTTTTTCTATAAATACGCAGTCTTAGAAGGGTTCACGGAATTTAATGACTGGGAATGTCTTTCGAACACAGGGCTGGTAAATGACGCCATTTTTAACAGATTATTTTAATATTTTCCATATTTTTATGCTATATTTTATACTTACCTTTTTCAACTAAATTTTCAAATTTAAAGTGAATTCTAAAAAATTGCACAACTTTTCACACCTCGAGACTACCTTAAATAATTTCGATATTCTATCTTCATCATCATTTCTAAAAATTAGCCCCGATAATTTTCATTTATTTTATTTTTTAATATGCCAGTGAAGAATTTTCACTTTTTCCTGCAATGACGCAAAAATAAATATCCGAGTAAAAAAAAACTTGTTGGTAGACTAAACTAATTTTCCCTCTCTTAGATGTGAATTAATAAAAATTCAATCGACAATTAATTTAAAATTTTATTAAAAAATTTTCGAATTTAAGTGGCCGGATATTCAATCTAAAATACATTTGAACTTTTTAAGAAGTAAACGTTGAATGGTTTCAAAAGTATTTTAAATTAATTTCAATATTTATTTCTGATTTAATAGCTGACATAAACATACCAAAAACGCGATTTTTTGGAACAGTGCAAAACGCGATTTGAAATTTTAAAGATAGTTAGGTTGCTACAGTGACAACTTCTCAAGCACTGTCTTCAGTTACAGCTACAAGGACGGTAAAATTAGGAAAACTTACCGCAAATAGTTGTTTTATAAATAAAAAATAATATAAAACATATTTCACATGATGTAAAATGTCATTGAAATTGAATTCTTATATTATTTTTGTGAAAATTATGGCAATTTTAGTCTTTAAAGTAAGTTTATTTTAAGATTTAATGGCATTCATATAACATTTATATTATATTAACGAAATTCTTTCACTTTTTAATCGTTTTGAGAGGCATTTAAATATATCGCACAGTTATTTATTATATGTATTTTAAAATTGCAATTATTTGGAATGTTAAAAATTAAAAAAATACCGACCACACTATGCTAAAATTTCAAAAATCTTATTTTTAAGCTATTTCCTTCATTTTGTAATATTTACCAGATTTGTTTAATGTTTTATATAACTATTATTTACTTTTGCGCAGATTACAGCAGTTTCCTCCATAGAGAACTATGGGAACGAATTAAATTAATACAAATCAAGAAATATCCAACCGATTTTAAGAAATTTCATGGGATACAACTGAAGTCCATTTTCTTTAAACTGTGCAAAATTCAAGGTTCTGCAGTTTTTAGTTTCGAAGCTATGATTTTTGTCTCGCTACAATCCGAAACTTGACCACTGTGAGTCGGTGTGGTATGGAAGTTTGAAAAGAATATTCCTGTCATATGTCCACTGTTAAAAATTCAGAGATCCTTTAGGGCGGCGGTGGTTTCGTGGCAATGTTTCGGCTTCTGGAACCGATTCCAAGGAAGATCTGCCGTATATCGGGCGTAGTGGATGTTAGATCTGTCGAGGGTCAAATATCCTACTATTGATGTGGTGTAGAAATTTGGAGAAGGTTGTGCCGGCTCATGTATAGTCGTTGTCAAATGACCAAAGCTCAAATTTGCGATCTTCGATCCCAAACACGTTTCGCGTACTTTCAATACAGGGCGTTAATCCAACTAAGTTAAACTAATCTAAACCCACATCCATTTTAATGTTCTTGATGAATCTTTAAACTGGGATGTTACTCTGTTAAATCTATCGATAAATATAAAAATGAGCTTCAAAGGGAAATTTTCTTAAATCCTGATGAAAATCTTGTTTTTCCATGATTTCTAACATTTTTCTCTTCTTTTCCAAACAATCGGATAGCATATAATCTAAAAACTTGAGGAAAGTGACATATTTTCTTATTTTAGGAAGCGTCTAGAAAACATCTTGCATTCTATATCTCCTGTTCTTGAAAGCCGAATTGGGGAAAAACAGCTTTCAACCAAATGATGGAATGTGAGAATTGCCTTTGCTGAATAATGATGTTTTTGTAAAGTTGCAACGTTTTCAAATGAAAATTTCTGATGTCTAACAGTATCTTGGTTTTGAATCCAGGCGGCGTTTCAAGTATGGAACAGAGACCGGATATGCCTAAGTCTGAGTCTTCTTGACATCAGGCAATATGAAAAGATTATCAATTCCATTTTTGCTTTCTAGGTTTCTTCTCAAGAAACACAACATCAATGCGACGAGTCAAGGCATTTTGTTCTGTTTTGTATCATATAAACTCCAAGCCGACAGATACGATTTTCTTCTCCCCTTCGTAACTCTGTTTGTAATGGACCTTTATTCAGAAAGTATTTTCCTGATTGTACGTATGTCATGGTATTCCCCAAGTGCAGTGCTGACTAGATTTAGTTTTCAGTTTATTGGAAATGTTAGACGGTTGTAATGCAATGAAAATGTTTCATTTCTTCTAAGGATATTCCTTAGTATAACATTTTATTCAAAATGTATAAGCACATGTTTTATATTTTGTAAAGGCAGCATATTAAAACAATAATTTAAAACAAATGTAAATTATGTTGCGATTTCATGCTACAAAAGAAACTGATAAACTTTTCACCACCTATTTAAAAATTAAAACACTATTCTCTTACTTTTACCTAAAACTGGAAATTGGAGGCTAAAATTCATGAAACTAGGTAAATATCATGAAACTAGAACATAAAATTAAAGAGAACTTAACCGTAAATATCAAGAATCCAGAGCCTAAAAATAATTAAAATAAGTCATTGTAAATATCACGAAACAAGATATATATATCTGATACTAAACTTCAAAAACTTGTTGCTCTAAAATTAGATCACCATGATGAGGTTATCATCAATCATGACTGACGTTATTAATCATTTGTTAAAGAAGCACCATAACATTCCAAAATTTATTTATGTGAGATTCTGCGACACTGAATTTAGGTATCATCGTCGCTACTCCACAATAAACAGATAAAAACATTTTGTTATTAGAAAGAGAGAAATTTTTGGAATATATAACTTAAAAGTAGCAAGTTCTAACACAATCATCTTATCTCGTTTTAAGATTCTTTACGAAGTTTAATGCAGCAATCTTGTAAATATGTTTCTGATAATCTTTAAAAATCCAATAAAATAATGTATCAGTTATACAACTAATACAAAGATTTGATAGCACAAATGTTTCAAAAAAATCAGCCAACGTACATATAATATATATATAGTTATCACATTCAAATAACCTCATATATAAAATGATTTAAAACTTACTAACTTTTCAAAATTGATAGCGACGTGTATCGCACTTCATAATTGTATCTGTGCGTTGGTATTAAACTTCTGAAATTTGTTTTAATATCCCGATAGTTAGCTAAAGGTGTTTGTCAGCCACAATATGCCTCCCCAGAGAATATCACCTAAACTTGATTGAATTTAGGTCGGGAGAGTACTTTCCCCGCTATTCGATTAATGGCCCACTCTCGAAGGTTCTGTTCCACCAGACTAGCCGGGGGCAAACGAGCGACACCGCCTTCCAGGATAAATGTTTCCACTATTTCAACATGAAGACGAAGAATGTGAACCAATAAGAAATTATTATTGAACATTTGAATATAGAAGTTTCTCTTCATCAGTGACGCTGCCGGCTTCAGAGATGCTGTCTAAACCAACATTAATCAAAAGGATCCATTTTGGGAATGACACGATTTACCTACACAATCTTGAAGGACAAATATCTGTTTTTCAATTTTCTGGAGTCACTATTGAGTTATATTGACACTAAAGAAAATTTCTTCGAATAGTTTCTTTCTGAACTACATGTTGGCTGTCTTTCACCAAAATCTCTTCGATAAGCATTGATTTTCTTTATAATGTATAAATGGTCATTCTTAGTAATATAGTGAAAGTGCAGCACAAAAAATTCTCCTCATGAAACAAATTAATCTGCACATCCCGCTTGTTATGATTCTTCAATACAACTATGGAACCACTTCGAGCACAAAGTCTATAGTATAGTTTGCAAAACATCCACCGAAATATCGTTTAGAGTTAATTTCTGCTTCCATTTATTTTAGATAGCCATATTCTCCTAAAGTATCCTTCCAAATATCTTTAGAAAATGTTGTTTAAATATTTATTAAGAAATTATTATCTGAATTTTTTCCCTCTCATCCACTTAACACCACAGCATACCCCCCCGAACTCGGAGCCAGGGCGGCTCCCTGTCGGTTGGTTGGGTATGCGTGAGACTTTATTAAAAAAGCCAGAGCAAAAAAAAATTACTATTTCTATAAAAAGATACAAAAAACATGACATTTAAAACAAAAGAATATAATATTTTTTTAAAGTTCAGTCTTTCAGATCGTTGTGTTGTTGAGTTTGAGAGGGTCGTGCCCTGTGTATGGAAGAAGAGAGAATATGAGTACATAGGGTTAGTTGGGTCTGTGGCTAGTTGTTGTCGCCATCTTTTGGAAATAATAGTGTTTCGTTTTCCGCGATGAAGTGGATGAGATTTTTGATTTTCGCCCTAGAATTGTTGTTGTTCATGACTCTTTTCCACCAAAGTGGTTATAGGTCTGCTGACGGTTTTGTTAGGTGGTATGACGTTGTAAACAGGCAACTTGTAGCATAGTGTAAGGGGTTTCCCAGCTTTCCGCAGCCACAGGAATCGCTGCTTCTGATGTTGAATCTTTTGAGATATGTTGGAAATGGGCCATGGCCCGTGACGAACATTATTTCCGGCCTTTGCCATGGAGTAGGAGTTGTCTTGACTTTTGGCAAAACGTTATGAACGCTCTTGCCTGTTTCTCCATTGTCCCTCTCATCCACTGCAGAAGCTGAAGAAAGGATACTAATACATCAATCGAAGCTTATTCATTTTCTGTTTAGTGTCTTTATTTTGCCGATGTACATGGGTCCCCATTGTGTTCTACATCTTCTCGTATGAAAATTAGGGAGATAAGCTTCACCTTTTATAATTAACACAGTTTACTTTTCGTGCGTTCTTATAATTACAGAAAGAACTATCGATATAGATTCCATCTATAAATTTTAGTCTATTAGCAAGATTTCTAGTTGCTCTCATCATTTAACAATCATAACCATATGAAAAACTTTGCAATTTCACCTCTTCAAAGTATTTGTAAATAAAAAACTTTATTTCAATCAGAAAGTATTAAAACTAAAACTAAATTAAGTTATGATTGTTATTATAAAAATCAAAAATTTCGATCCAGAAAAAAAACCAAGCTGTTATATTTATACACATCCTCATTTAAAGTCTTATTTTCGAAAATTAGAAATTAAAAAGATGCAGTTTGGCCTAGTCAGTTTAAAAGGGACAATTTTATATTTTCGATTAAATTTCATCCAAATAATTCAATAAATAAGAAAAGAAAATAATATCCATTTAAAATATATGTTGTCTTGGAAAAATGATGATAATTAATAATTTAGAGTAAATCTATGGTCTAGTTTGAAAAATTACTTCTAAATACAGAAACTTCAGAAAATAAGATACTGTCTATGCATACTGACTTGCAAGTTTTAAAGCCCAAATCGTAACAAGAATTCATGCATATTTTCATGAATTTTTAATTTTTACGAGTATAAAACTATTAAATCAATTACAATCGATAAATATACATAATTTAAAACCTAATACGTAATGTTTTTCCAGTTACACATTCTGACTAAACCAAAATGCTGTTTCTTTTATCTTCTTGAAGGAAACACCAGCTTCAACTTCCTATATTTTATAAGCAACGTATCATCATTTTCGCATAAAAAAATTAGAATCAAGGTTAATACTCTGCCAAAAGAATCTAAAATCCTTCTATTAAGTGATTAATAACTAAAATTCTTTTTTTCTCATCCGCCGAAGAGATACTAATACAGTAATCCAGACCTGTCCAAATTCTGTATTGTGTCTCTATTTTGCCGAAGCGCATGAGTCCCCATTGTGTTCTTTATTTTTTTCTATGGAAATCGGGGAGATAAGCTTCACTTTTAGCAATTAATACTTCAGTATCCATAAGTTGCAGCAAGAACTATTGGTATGGATTCCTTCTACAAAGAATCTGTTACATTCTGCTAAGAAGATTCCTAGCTGCAGTCATCATTTTAAAATTAAAACCATTCGAAAACTTTTTGTAATTTCACCGGTTCAAAAGAATTTGAAATATCGAGAATTGAAATATTGAATTATCAGAGTCACCAGTCACTAATAGAAATGTTCTTTTGTATTCCAAGTTTAAAATCTGTAGCATTTTTTCTTCACTTCACCTGATACTTGCTTAATATTCATTCCGTCATCCACATCTTTATCAAAACTACATTCTAGATTTTTTTATGAGTTAAAGCCACAGAAACCTTTAGTCGGTTGCTGCAGTGAAAGGAATAACGCCAAATATTGATAAAAAATATAAATTTAGAATATTTTTCAAGTTCCATAACATCAAGATTTACATGATTTCTGGTTCTTTATTATTTAAAAACAAATTGTTTTAGATAATAATGAACCAAAAACATTTTCAAAACCAAATTAAATTTTCAAAATTTGATTTTTGTCCCATTTCATTTACCAATTCTCATGACACTAAATAGCAGTTAAGTAGTTACCGAGATATAGAGGATCTCCCATACAACGTTTTTTGTGGCGTTATGGCGTGTAAATCAAATTCCTCCCTGATACCCCAATGGGAGGAACGTAGTCCTACGTTAAAAGTCATTAGGGAACTTCATTAACTATATTAAAAAATCATTTTCCTGGAAAAAGTTTTATTGGTTACATATTGGAAAAGTTTTATCGGTCAAGTTAAAATATTATTCCCTAACATTTTCAGAGAGAAGACATTCTTCTTATATATTTAATCGATGATATCGACTAGTCTTTTATAATATAATTTAAGACTTTAATGAAAGAAAATGAGGCAAACTTATTCAACACAAATATCTATAAAATTATCGAACATCAGTACTTCTTATTTTCAGAATGTGGTGGAATTTTAAATTGTACCAAAGAAAAATACCATTTAGCGCCTTCGTGTATAAGTATTTAAGCAAAAATTTATTTTGATTTTTATTCGATATCCTTAGCCTAAAATGTAGCGCAAATCATTTTGTAATAAACCGACAAACCCTGCTAGCTAATGACAAAGAATAAGAGCAGTCAGAATGTGTTATAACAGCTCGTAAACTGTAAAACATAATCTTTCATTCAATATTGATATTTCAAAACAATAAAATTAAATAAAAACCAAATATGTTACAAGATTCCAATAAGGATAAACATTCGAATGCATACAACTATATTTGCATAACATTAAAGTACAACCTCACATATAACATTGAAAGGGAAACCTCTGTTAAGGTATCCGACTGTGTTCGGAGACATTTTTTTGAAAAATAACTTATATATATATATATATATATATATATATATATATTAATGTTATTTTTCAAATGTATATGATTTAAAACTATGAAAATATTGTAAAATTGAACTTTCAAAATAATATTTTTTTAAAAAAATGAGAAATTTGAAGAAAAATGACTAAAATATTTGCCTTACGCTAACAGCCATAAACAAAATCCTATTCTAAATATACATAGCTCATTGTAGAAGTACATTTTTATGACAATTATCTGTGTTACGCTCTAAAATATTTCTTGTACTTCAAAATAGTTTTGAGATATAGCTGAACATAGTTACTAAACTGGTAATTTTTCATAAAAAATGCTTTTCGCTTATATTTAAACACTTAAAAATATTACTTGATTTTAAAATTTACCTTAGTTTTTAGAGGAAAACATCAAGCATATTACAGAAAACAATCTCAGAAAATTTCATATCAATACTTGAATAACGTTTTGAGAAATCATTGTTACGGTCGACAGTTTTTCTCAAAAATATCATTTCTCAGAAAACGCATTTAAAGTTTTCTTGCAACTTAAAATAATGCTTACAGTACGATAATAAAACAGCTGTAACTCCATTTGTAATTCACGTAGAGTAAAAAGTGAGACAGTTTTAGAAATCTTATTAAAAAGGCTACAAAATTAAGTCATAAAAATGCTTTTGATAAGTTCATCAAAAACGGCGATTTTAAACCAGTCGGACCTTAAGTCTACTAAAATATATTTAAAAATATAGAAGAAAATTTTCTATATTTCTTCACAAATAATTAGACCTGGCTGTATTTAACATTAATTTTTATTAACTATTTATATCAATTATATTATTTTATTTTCCATCTATAAAAATAACCATAAAACTAGCAAAACTAAGATCTGATATGGTTTCATTCGTTTTCGGATGTCATGCCTTATTGTTAAACAACTTTTCAAGCAATTCCCCAATAAGTGAGACTAGACCATCAAGAAATATGACTTTATATACATTTACATGTAAAAGTTGCTTAAATCTTCCGAATTTTTAGTAAATTGTGGTTATATAATAGAAATGATTAAACAATCACTCCACATGGGGGTTACATTAATATTTTGTAAAATTAGTGTATCCAAGATCATTTCTTATTTTAAAAAAATCCTTAGAATATTGGTAAAGATGTGGTTCGCAGCAAGATCATTCGAAAAGGCCTTGTATAAGGCAGCACTTACTGAAAATTCTGAATAATATTTTATTTTCCAAAAAATAGATGCAAGTGAAATTGCGCAGAAAATTTGAAATTTCTCGCACTGGAAGAGAAAATATTTTGTACGATATGAAATGCATAATTCTTTAAAATCGAATGGGAAATGCTGATGACAGGTCTACCACCGAAATTTAGACTCGTATATTTCTTGCATTTGTTTCCTGAAAACATCTTAAAGGAAATAAGAAGTCATAAATCCACATTCTCTTTTCAAACCCACCACTAAACTGCACCAAGCACAATATTCTAACAGCCTTCTAACATTTCGGTTGGTAGCATTCTACAATATTCTAAAACTGAACTGTAATGCCTTTTCCTAAATTTCCCTTAGCTGTTTAATACATGTAATTTTAAATTTCTTACACACTGGCTTCCTAAAAATGGATTATGAAGGAAAAACTGTCTAATAAATATATGAAACATAAACTGACAAATTTACTTCATTTTTTATCGCTTTGTTTAACATATTAAAAATAATTTATCAATATCACATTCTATTTTCCACATAAAAAGACGCTAAATACGAAACAGCTTGAAAATTGTTGCGACCTGGTTTAATAATTTCATTTTGAAAAGAACGATACTATGTTATGGATTCAAAACAGTTTTAAATATCGAATCAGTTAGCATTTATTTCACAATAATTCTGGTAAAACAGCTGCGATGTCGCCGATTACATTTCAAACAAAATCCTTAAAATCGTAATAATAAATATAATTTCACTGCATAATCTTTTCTTAAAGCTGTCTAGCTTAAATTGGCTGTTCTTCAATATATAAAAGTAATGAGAAATAGGAAAATAATTATCATCATAAATATTTTATGTGTAAAATTGTATTACTTTAAAGTGCAAAAATCTTTATACAATTAATTTATTAAAAGTCTTCACATTGAACAGTATTATATCAGGCTAACCTGTCTTCGCTTGGTACCAGTTTTTAATTTTCTAAATTAAATTGAAGTATTTAGAAACACAGCAAACATTTAAATTCGAATGTAAAAGCCATTAATATCTGTAATGCGGAATTTAAAAATTTCTGCTATAATTTACAATAATAATGTAAGTGAAATGAAAATAATTAGCATGATATAAGCTTATGATTCGTCAAATGACATTTATATTTATATAAAAATTTATCGTGAATTAATGCAGCATTTACTGAAGGGCTGGGAGTAAATAGAAAAAAAAATTGCAATCTAAATACCAAAAATATGGAAAGCTGAATCGTCATTAAGCATTTCTGGTCAAGATGTAATTAAGATATTTATCTAGTTTTCTGAAGGCATTTTACTACCGTATATCAAAAGAAGATTTTCTATTATGTCACAAACGCAGATGGAAAGCTGTGCGTATATAACAAATAACCGAAATCCGAAATCATTAAATAAACCAATTTAAAGAGCATACAAAGAAATCTTTAAATGGAAATAATTGTCTTTACTCTACACCTGATATAAAATATTTTAAAAAATGGAAAAAATGAATAGGTATGAAGCATTCATTGCAAGCGAGAAAATTTTGTTGTCGGGACTTTCATTCGATTGTCGGTGGAGAAACTGTCAAATTATTCTTTCCGATGGGTTAGGAGGAAAATTTTAAAGTATCTCCAACGGAGAAATTGTTCAGCACATATTATCCAATTTAAAAAGACTCGAAAGAAATCTGCAAATTGATTCTCCGAAAAATTAAACTAATTTTTTCGGATGAAATTAGAGTAATGATGTCTCTTTCCCTCCCGTATCAGGCAAAACATCTTAAAGGAAATTTGAATAGGAATAACAATTCAAAAATAAATTTTAATACAAGTCAGTTTCAATTAACGTTCTTTGCTTAAAAATTCAATGTATTTTTTTTCGAAGTTGGGAATGGGCGATTTGGACGAAATTTAAAAATTATAAATTTCATTTTTCATTATTGCCATAGGATATAATTAATGACAAAATGAAGCATTTAAATATTGAACTCACCGAGAGCTGTAGAGAGCAGCAACAAAATTGTTCCCGGCACAACATCCATGCAGAATGTGTGCGACACGTGCATAAAGGTACTGAAATCAGGAACCAACCTTTTCCTGAGTTCCTTCCACTTTCCGTTTTCAGCATGCACTGACTCCAAAAATCTTCTCCCTTCTCACCACGTGCTTTAATTCTCTGCACCCCCCTCCGCGCATGCGTGATCAGGTCATGAGCCCCCCTCAGCCTTATCCCCCCAAAACTTCTGACTAGTGTAAAATTCGTTCTCTGACTTCAAAATCTTTCTCTTTATTTCCCGATACAGAAAATTGTTTGGTGCGAAGCCAGCGGATAGAGAGTCGACCAGGAGGTTCGATCGGGAAAACTTTTCCTGCCAAACTCCCAGACATAAAGGTGGTTTGCCGGGAAAAGTGCAGGCGGTTCGCCAGGGAAAGAAAAATGGAAGGTATCAAGGATTGAAATTGAAATGATTTTTTTTCCGAACAAAGCAGGTATTTGCGAATATGTCAGTCGGAATGCTTTCTATGCAAAGTAGGAGCGCTTAAGTTGCAGCGAGAATTGCAAAATATAAGATTCTAAGATGGAGATAAGATTTATTTCCAGGATTTATAAGATATTTGGAAATTAGATATTTGATGTTTTCGTTAGATTTGCAAACATTACTCTTCCTCTGTATGTAATGGAATTATGATATGACTGAAGATATTACATTTAAAAACTTCATTCATTTTCTGTAACTAATGATATTTAGTGTCAATTAAGAGTTAATATTCTGAAGCATGAAATAAATTTGTAATAATTTTTGGGAAAATAGGATATATTAGTCTTTTCTATTCAATTTATCTAATTTCATTTATGCAATGCAACAGGTTTATTGGTATAACTTGCAATATTTCAAATTTGGGGACTTAAACAGATTTTTGCTCTTGAACAAACAATGTAGGAGAGAAATGTTACGCGGAATGTAATATTTTACTTATTTGCTGCTTTCACAACATCTATTAG